>WAAF01013154.1:160464-430340 GCA_013400475.1 Tricholaema leucomelas | reverse complement strand
GAAAAGAAAGAGAAGAGAAGAGAAGAGAAGAGAAGAGAAGAGAAGAGAAGAGAAGAGAAGAGAAGAGAAGAGAAGAGAAGAGAAGAGAAGAGAAGAGAAGAGAAGAGAAGAGAAGAGAAGAGAAGAGAAGAGAAGAGAAGAGAAGAGAAGAGAAGAGAAGAGACGAGACGAGACGAGACGAGACGAGACGAGACGAGACGAGACGAGACGAGACGAGACTTCCCCGACCTACTTGGCCTCATCGTCGGAGCCGAAGCGCCCTCCCTGTGGCATGCCTCGCCCGCCGCCCAGCCCCGCCAGCCGCGGGAGCCGCCGAGCTGCCGCCGTCCCGCTCGCCGCCGCGGCCCCGGCACTGTCCGCTTCGCTGCCGGACGGTGCTGCCCGCGGCCCCGCCTCGTCCCAGCGCCCCGCCCGCGCTACCTCACGGCTCGCTTCAGCCCCGGGGGTTGCGGCTCGAGCGCGGTGCCGAGCGCTCCTACGCGGGAAGCCGGCGGAGGTTGTCAGAGCGCTGCTCTCCTTCAGAGCCGGGACGGAGTGGTGGTGCTGCCCCTTGTGTACTCCAATGCGTTACAGTTTCGACATCACAAAGTTTAGGTCTTTAAAAAGGACCAGAGAGGTGGCGGAGTCACCGTCCCTGGAGGTGTTAAGGGACAGGTGGACACGACACTTGGTGGTAGGGTTGAAGGGTCATGGCAGTGTTGGGTGGATGGTGGGACTTCGCCCATTGCAACAATTCCATGATTCTAAGTGATTGTCACTGCCCTCCCAGCACTGCACCTTTATAAACATGGATGAGGTCATCCCTCAGGCTCCTCCAAGCTAAACAGCCCCAGCTCCCTCAGCCTTTCCTCACAGGGAGATGTTGCGCTGCCTTCAGCATCTTTGTAGCTCTGTGCTGGAGTACTTCAAGCGGTTCCCTGAGGTCTTTCTTAAACTGAGGCCCCAGAACTGGATGCAATACTCCAGATGCAGCCTCACCAGGGCAGAGTCATAACACAATGTTGTTACTCATAACACACATGTGCCTCCTTGTCAGCAGAAGGAGGAAGAGTGGTGTTGAAGAAAATAACCTGATGCAGATACACTTCTAGATGACACACTCTGCATCTCTCTGAAGTTTGGTTTGGATGATTTGTTGACACAGATCATTATTTCTTATTATTTTAAAGGCACATTCCTGTGAACAGCCTGGGTGAAGAGAGACCATTTCCACGTCTCTGACCTGGTTCAAGAAGAAAAAGTGTCTAATCCTGCAGCTGGGGAGGAGCAAAACCATGCACCAGTACAGATTTGGGGCTGACCTGCTGCAAAGCAGCTCCGTGGAGAAGGACCTTGCAGCCATGATGGACAATAAAGTATCCATGGGACATCAATGTGGCCTCGTGGCTAAGAAGGCGAGTGTTCTCCTGGGCTACATGAAGAAGAGTGTGGCTGGAAGGTCAAAGGTGGTTCTCCTCCCCATCTGCTCTTCTCTGCTCTGCTTTGATGAGATCACATTTGGAGTATTGTGTCTAGTTCTGGACTCCCCAGTTCGAGAGGGACAGGGATACACTAGAGAGAATCCCATGCTGGTTGTCAGGATGATTAGGCATGTTGAATACTTGTCTGATGAGGAAAGGCTGAGAGCCCTGGGGCTGTTGAGCCTGCAGAAGAGCAATCCCAGCAAGAGATAAAAGACCTGTGGGGGGCAAGATGATAGGGCCAGATTTTTTTCAGTGGTGCCCAGAGAGAGGACAAGGGACAATGGTACAAAGAGGAAGCCAGGAGGTTCCATCTGAACCTGAGGTAAAACTTTGTCATGAGGGTGCTGGAGCCCTGGCGCAGGCTGCCCAAAGAGGTTGTGGAACCTCCTTCTCTGGAGAGCTTCCAAACCCTCCTGGCCATTGTGACGCCGGGCAAGCTGCTGTGGGTGCCCCTGCTTAGCAAGGTGGATGGACTGGACAATCTCTAGAGGTCCTTTCCTGCCCCTGCCATCCTCTGATTCTACTATTTCTCTATAGCTAATGATGTTTTAATACCAACTGCATATGGATTATTACCACAAAGATTTTCTTTACATTAAAAATCCTGAGCTGGATCAAAGAAACAAACAGTGAAAATTAATGACTAGAACTAAACCTGAATTCTGGCATCAAACTGTTCAAATGAGTTGTTCAGGTACTCAATTCATAAGGACCAGATCCAGGGCTGGAAAACTGAACATCCTCAGGCTACACAAAAACAGTTCTAAAAGGAACTCTGAATACCCCACAGCAACCCAGGCTTCTCAACAAAAAATGGACTGTATTTAGTTTGGAAGCTACTTTCCCATGGAAGTCAGAAGTCCAGCCTACACTGAGAGGAGCAGAGAAGGCCTTGATTATAAGCACTGCTCAGCAATTAAAAAAGCACCTCTGATCATCAAAACTGTTTCCAACCCAAATCCAAAACACAGCCTCATGCCAGCTACTACGAAGAAAACAATCCCAGCCAAAACCAGCACATGCCAGGTGTGACTTGAAGATATGGCAAGAAACTCAACCACTGGAGACCTGGAAATAACCCTAACCCAAACAGTAGAAGTAGAGATTAAGTTACAAATTAGAGATAACACCCTGAAAGCAAACAGCAAAAGTAGAGGTTACAGATTTGCTCTACCCCCACACTAGATAGTGAATCACCTCAGCTTGCCATGAAGATAACAATGTTGGTCTCCCAAGGAACAAGTGATAGAACAAGAGGAAGCAGCCTCAGGTTGCACCAGAGGAGATGTAGGTTGGGCATGAGGAACAATTTTTTCCCCAAAAGGTTTGTCAAGCCCTGGAACAGGCTGTCCAGGGCTGTGGTGGAGTCCCCATCCCTGGAGGGATGGAAAAGCTGTGTAGATGTAGTGCTGAGGGACATGGTTTAGCAGCAGCCTAGCACTGCTGGCAAATGGTTGGACTTGATGATCTTAAAGGTCTCTTCCAGCCAAAACATTTCTATGCTTCTCTGGTGTCCTGCTGGCCATACAGACTGCTCAACCAAGGCTTCCAGTACTTGCACCATGTTTGTGTATATTTGGTTGGACTTGATGATCTTAAAGGTCTCTTCCAACCAAAGCATTTCCATGGCCACTAGAAAACAATCTTCTGTTTATGTTAGAACATCTTGAGATAGACATTCACCAGAGAAAGCTTTTTGTCACTTCCCTTTGTAGCACTGGTGTCTGGTGAGCAAAACAATCAAGCCTACAGGTAAGCTACACTTGTGTGCATTTGTTTATTTATTTCTAAAGTTATTTTTCCTCCCTTGATACCTAAATTAAGCCTTCCTGCAGCTTAATCCTCTCCCTTTTTCAGATACCTGAGAAAACCAGGTAATTCCTCCTTGCAGAAGTCCTTTGATGTACACTACATTGTTGTCTCAGCTTGATCATCCTTTGTTTAAACTACGGCTCTGGTTCTCTACAACTTCCCGAAAGGAGGTTCTAGTAAGGCTGCTGTTGGTCTCTTCTCCCAGGTAACCAGTGATAAGACAAGAGAAAATGTGTTTAAGTTGTGCCAGGGAAGGCTTAGACTGGACATTAGGAAAAACTTCTTTAATGAGTGGTCAGGCATTGAGGGAGGTGGTGGAGTTGCCGTCCCTGGAGGTGTTCAAGAAGCCTGCAGCTGTGGCACTTGAGGACATGGTCTAGTGGTCATGGTAGTTGGGTTATGATGGTTGTATTCAAAGATCTTAAAGACCTTCCAGCCTTAGTGATTCTATGATTCTTTTAGTGTGCTTCTACAGACCATCTTTTCTGAGGACTTCTAAGGCTGACTCATCTCGTTCAGTCTTACTCCTGTTGGTCTCTCCCTTTTCTGAAGAGCAGTGTCCAAAGTACTCCAACTAAGGTCTTCGCTGTGCTGTTTCGAGAGAAGGAATATCTCATCTTTCACATGATGGTATCCTGTTTACACATCCCATAAGGATGTTTGCTTTTCTCTTCCCACAGCGTGCTTGTGTTGACTCAGACTCGGCTTGCACTTCTCTGTAGCCCTCAAACCCTTCCTGCAGAACCATTGCCTGTGCAGTTGATTATTTCTCTGTTGAGCGCCTTGCACTTTATTGAATTGTAGCTTATTTATCTCTGACTGCTTCAGCAGTTTGTCAAGATCACTTGGAATGCCAATCATAGAATCCAGCACGGTAGGCACTGGAAGGGATCTCTGGGGGTCATCTAGTCCAACCACACCTGATAAAGCAGGGACTGACAAGTAGTGGAGATGTGGTGCTGAAGGACGTAGTTTAGTGGTGACAGGGCAGTGCTGGGTTAGCAGCAGGACTCAGTGATCTTAAAGGTCTCTTCCGGCCAAAAGTTCTACGATTCTGTGATGTCCTGCAGGCCATACAGACTTGTCAGCCAAGGCCTCCAGGACTTGCATCATGTTTGTGTAGATGTGATTAGTGTGACCATAAATGAGTCACTGCAACTGTTCCCAGCACATAAAGTATTCACTGGAAACACTGGCAATGCTTCTCATCTTACCTGTTAAAGTATCATCTCCTCAGGGCAGTAATTTCCTCTGGAAACACTCCTTCATTGCCCATCATGGTGAGGCCTGATCTCAGCTAATCAGGAACACCAGAACAGAATTGATGAAGACCCCCACTGGCAGCAAGTGAGACTTAAGCTGCACCCACGTCATAACACCAGAGGCCATGTTGCACAGTCCCATTGACTCCTCTGGGGGCTAGCTCACCTCGCAGATCCCATCCACACAATTCCCTTCCCGGCCAGAATCTAACCAAGATTCACCAGGGAGCGCAGTGCATTGTACCTCACTCTGTTCCCTGTGGAGAAGCACCTCAGTCTTCCCTCATCCCTTCATAAGGGCCTTTCCCTCTCTACCCTGGCCAGGCAAGTTGCATCCAGATTCTCCAGTTTTCTGTTTGCTGTTGCCCCCTCTCCAGAGCTGAGACCCTTACGATATATTTGAGTCTCCTTCCCTAGCTTCAAGCCAGTTCTTTCAATTACAGACAGGCTTTGCACTATTTTCTCCTCCCTCTTGGCTCTCAGTTTTCCCAGGACTTTTCCAAGACTGCTCCTTCAGCCCCCCTGGGGGCTCAGATCGGGATGGCAACTATTCTAAAAGCTTATATGGGAAGTTTGCTTGCTCCACATCTCCTTCTCCAACACCATCCTTCAAAGAAGAAAGGAATCTGCAGACATACCGCACATATTTCAAGCCTGAAGTGTGCCAACCTCCCTCTGAGAACTTAGAGCTGGCAGATGCTAAGGCTGTACTCTGTTTGCAAGAACCTGCTAAGCTTGTGATGTTACCAAACACTTCTGAGCATGATCTCATAGCATACCAGGTGGGTTTCCTCCTGGCAATCAACATTAAACATGTCAGTGGTCTAGTCACGAAAGTCTCACTGTCCAAGACAAGCTAATACCAACAGGTTAAGCAACAAAGACCTACTCTTACCATAGAATGCTTTTGGCTGGAAAAGACCTCAAAGATCATGTAGCTCCAAACCCCATGTAGTGAGCAGGGACATCTTCAACTTGAGCAGGTTGCTCAAAGCCCTGTCCAACCCGTCCTTGAGCAGTTTCAGGAATGAGGCATCCACAACCTCTTTGGGCAACCTATTCCAGTGTCTCACCACCCTCACTGTCAAGATTTTTCCCCTAATATCTCATTTAAATCTCCCCTCTTTCAGCTCAAAACCATCAGTCCTCATTCTGTTGCTACATTCCCTGAGAAAAAGTCCCTCTCTAGCTTTTCTGCAGGCCCCTCTGAGTGCTGGAAGGCCACAATAAAGTCTCCCATCTTACTCATCTTCCAGGCCAACAACTAAGATAGCTCAGTGCTAGCAAGCATAAGGAAGATTTCAAAACAGGAAAGATGGTCCCAAAACGCAGAATACAGCCTCGATGTTCTTAAGATATGACCCTTCTTTGATGCAGAACATAGAATCGTTGAATCATAGAGAGCAATGGGTTGGACTGGACCTCTATAGGTCATCCAGTCAACCCTCCCAGAGTAAGCAGGGACATCCCCAGCCTGCTCAGAGCCTGACTTTGAATGTTTCCAGACATGGGGCTTCCACCACCTCTCTGGGCAACCTGTTCCAGTGTTCCCCCACCCTCACAGTAAAGAACTTTGTCCTAATGTCCAATCTCAATTTATCCTGCTCTAGTTTTAGAGATCTGTTAATTTCTTTATAATCCAAACATACAGTGCAAAGCTGGGAGAGCAAAGCTGACACCTCAGGAGACAGCCAGCTCCAGTGGCAGCCCAGACTGTGGCCAGCCCATGGTGGGAGGGACACAGGGTCATATTAGTGGTTAGATGGAACACAAAGAAGGGCGAGAGGAGAACAGTGAGACACTAAGCCCTCCTGGCTTCTGAAGGGACACCTCTCTTGTTCAGTGGAGGGAGGAACATAGAGTATTTCATGACATAGAATAGTATGGGTTGGAAGGGACCTTAAAGATCATCTAGTTCCAACCCCCCTGCCATAGGCAGGGAGACCTCCTACTAGACCAGTGGTGGGCAGCCTTGAACACCTCCAGGGATGGGGCATCCACAGCCTCCCTGGGTTATAGTCAGGTAGCTTGAGCTCTTAGCAATACCCTTTCAAAGCAGGTAGAAGGGAATGGTCTACAGAAAGTTCACTAGAGGGAAATTTCATCCCTTTCTTGGTCTCTTGAGAGGTCCCAGGTGTTCAGTGCCATCACCACTAGGAAGGCCTCTCCCCCAAGTGCCAAAATGCAATTTGGCAAGAAGAAAATACTGAGTGCATTTGAGGAAGGATGAAATTGCAGCAAAAATGTAAATTTGGCATAAAAAATGTTCATTCAACTAGCAGGCTCTGCAGCTGAACTTACATTTTGACAAGTTCCCTGGGCTTGATATGCCTCTTTACTGGGCTTTTAAATAAAAACAGGAGTTACTATAGCAACATTTACATCATCAGTTGCACTTATGCTGCCTCTGAGATACAGGGAACCAGTCAGCTCTCTTAACCTTTGTGCTTCTCAATATTTGAAGCAAACCTGGTTTCTAACAAATTGTGTTCTGCTCTATTTATTTGAATTCTCAGATTATAAATTAATATGAATTTGCTCTAATTTTCTTTGAAGTGACTAAGCTCTGTGTGTGGGAACAGGAAACCTGATTCCAGAGAGGACAAGAAAAATGTATATAGAAAGAAAACTGTAATATGGGGAAATGAGACAAATCTTGCTTTCTAGCCATTGAATCACAGAATAGTTTGAGTTGGAAGGGGCCTTAAAGATCATCTAGTTCCAGACTCCCCTGCCACAGGGAGGGATACCTTCCACTAAGCCAGTCTGCTCAAAACTTCATCCAACCTGGCCTTGAACACCTGCAGTGAGGGAGCTTCCACAACCTCCCCAGGCAACCTGGTCCAGTGTCTCACCACCCCTAACTGTAAATAATTTCTTTCTGATCTCCAGTCTAAATCTGCCCTCCTCAAGCTTTGATCAATTCCTATCACTGCGAGCCCCTGTAAAAAGTCCTTACCCAAGTTTCTTGTACCCCCCCTCAGGTACTGGAAGTCTGCTCTAAGGACTCCCTGCAGCCTTCTCTTATCCAGGCTGAACAGCCTCAACTCTTTCAGCCTGTCCCCACAGGGCAGGTGCTCCAGCCCTCTCCAACTCTCTCAGCCTGTCCCCATAAGGGAGGTGCTCCAGCCCTCTGCTCATCTTCATGGTCTCCTCTAGACAAAGTGCTGAGTAACCTGGTCTAGTAGAAGGTGTCCACGATAGGTGGGTTGGAACTAGATGATGTGACAGGCTAAGGGAGCTGGAGCTGTTCAGACTGCAGAAGACTCTGGAGAGACCTTAGAGCAGCCTTCCAGTACCTGAAAGAGGCCTACGAGAAGGCTGCAGAGCTCCCTGTTTCCAAAGAGCTGGAGTGACAGGACGAAGGACAATGGTCTGAAATTAGAGAAGAGCAGATTTAGAGTGGATGTTAGGAACAAGTTCTTTACCATCAGGGTGGTGGAACACTGGAACAGGTTGCCCAGGGAGGCAATTTAGGCCACATCCCTGGAGATACTCAAGGTCAGGCTCGACAAGGCTCTGAGCAACCTGATCTAGTGAAGGATGTCCCTGCTGACTGCACAGGGTTTGGACTGGATGAGCTTTGGAGGTTCCTTGCAACCCAAACCATTTTTTGATTCTATGATTCTGTGACTTAGAGAGAGCTATCAGACACCTCCCCAAAGTGTTTACTTGCTTTTTCCTTCTATTTTGCTTCCTGATGTAGGTATACTCAGCTCAGACTGTATGTGAAATGTGCATGAATGGGACTGTAGCACAGCCAAGGCAATGCTGGCAATGCAAAGTGACACTTTGCTAATGACATAACCATGGAAAAAGCACCATTTGCTTTTGGTTCAGGAGGGAAGCACTGTCTACTCTGTAATCCACATAATGCCTGCCAGGACAAGAGCACCACACAACTCCACTGCAGTGAAAAGAAAGTAAACACCACTACTCCTTCCCTGAGGGAGTGGTGGTGGAAATCTATCTGCAAAAGCTCTTTATGAAACTTGGCACCAGTGTGAGTTTCTCAAGTCTGTCATCTAGCACAGAGGACACAGATTCACAGAATAGAAGTGTCAGGAGAAATAAATGATTGGGGGGAAAAAGATATTTTGAATAAGTATCATCATGAAAAAAAAATCTAAGCCTTTTAACAACTTAGAGATTGCTAAAGCTGGCAGAAATTTAGTCTGTGGCTCAGTGTGACAGCCCTGCTCTGAATACTACAGAGAAAGAATACCCAAGTGAAACAGTGGCCAATCCAAATTGAGGCCACTTCTGCCTATTTTGGCTATGGAGACAGGATTTTACTTCAGGTTTTTATGTATCACTGACGAATTCCATCCAGACAAAACAGAAATCCTTCAAGCCCACAACAAATGAAAATGCCACCATTTTTTCATGAAAGCAGAGAAGTTAGAGAACCTTCCTCAGTCTATCAAAGAAGGGTTGTAAGGGACATTTAAAGGTCAGTGAATTTAAACCACTTGCACTAGGTTCTTCACCTGTTCTCTTACAAATGATTTTCGCTTGCTCTCCTCTGATGACCTGAACCTTCAAAAGATCCCATTTCAAATATGGAACCACAGAATGGTTTGGATTTGAAGAGACCTTTAAAGGTCCATCTAATCCAACCCCCCTGAAGTCAGCAGGGACATCTGCAACTAGAGCAGGTTGCTCAGAGTCCCAAACAACCTAATTTGGAATGGTTCTAGGGATGGGGCATTTCATAGGATCACAGGATGTTAGGGGTTGGAAGGGACCCAAAGAGATCATTGAGTCCAACCCCCCTGCCAGAGCAGGACAATCCTATCTAACACAGATCACAGAGGAACACATCCAGACAGGCCTTGAAAGTCTCCAGAGAAGGAGACTCCACAGCCTCTCTGGGAAGCCTATTCCAGTGCTCTGTGATCCTTACAGTAAAGAAGTTCCCCCTTGTGTTGAGGTGGAACCTCTTTTGCTGCAGCTTACACCCACTGCTCCTTGTCCTATCCCAGGGAGCAAGTGAGCAGAGCCTGTCCCCCACCTCCTGGCAGCCTTCAGATACTTATAAACATTTATCAAATCTCCTCTAAGTCTTCTTTTCTCCAGACTAAACAGCCCCAGGTCCCTCAGCCTCTCCTCATCAGCCATGCCCTCCAGTCCCCTAATCATCCTCCTGGCCCTCTACTGGACCCTCTCCAGCAGATCCCTGTCCCTCTTAAACTGGGAAGCCCAAACTGAACACAGTATTCAAAATGAGGTCTCACCAGGGCAAAGTAGAGGGGGAGTAGAACCTCCCTTGATCTGCTGGACACACTCCTCCTAATACACCCCAGGATCCCACTGGCCTTCTTGGCCTCAAAAGCACATTGCTGTGCCATGGTTAACTTGTTATTCCCACCTCTCTGGGACATCTGGGCCAGGGTCTCATCATCCTCAGTGTGGAAAAATACCTTCCTTGGATCTAGTCTGGATCTGTTTCATAATTGTTCACTGAGAACATGGGTTTTTTTAGTGCTTTTTCATTTTAATTTGTAGAAAATTCTGTCATTTGCCACGAAGTATTATGTGCCCAGAGATTATTTTACTGAAATATCAAGCTGAGTTCATATAGTGTCCAGATTTCAGCTACTAGGTTTTCAGTAGTGCTCCAAACCACATCTTTAGGCACTAATTTTAGTGGGAATTTAACATCTACCCTTGAAGATCTCAGTCTCCAAAAACTGGCATTATTTCATCCTATATATTAAGACACATTTTGATCAAGAGCTAGTAGAAAGCATCTCCAAAACAGATGCACTAGATTGTTGAGACATTATGTAAAATAATGACGACATTTCTGTCTTGGTAGCTCTCCAGAGATAGCTCTGACAATTTTAAACCATCAGGGAGTATTTCTACACAAGTGGTTAATAGTTATGGAAGGAAATCAGAGAAGAAAAAGCATGGGGCGGGGGGGAAGTGGGGAATAGGTGAACCCCTTTTTCAGTGCTGAGATGTTGTCATTCTGCATGACTTATTTTCTAGACAAATAATAAAGGGTGAGAAAGAAGGCACAGTATGGGGAAACAGCATGAGAAATAAAACAAACAAGGGTATAGAAAGAGCTTGTGGTGGGAAAACAGGGGGAAATGGGCAAGGAGCAAGGACAACAAGCAGATGGACTCTGCTGGGGTGGAAATGATGTGTGCAGATAGCCCTGGCATGGAGGAGGTGTGAGCAAAGGGAAAATCATGGGATTCTGACATGAGGGGAAGGACTGACAGTGAGATAGAGCCCCAGAGTAGGGGATGAAGTCTCTGTGAAGAGGCTCCAGGAACCATCTACCCACCACCAGCAGGAAGCATGCTATGTCCTTGGGGGTTGATGAGAGCATTTCTAACTCTGACACTGGATGTTGAAAATGTTGCCCTCTACTAGGCAACAAAACCTGGAGCAGCAAAGCATGGGCACCAAGCCAACAAGCACTGCCTGGAGCAGCTGTTTTCCCACTGCAGCAACCCTAGCATGCAGTGCCATGTGGATGAGGCACACAGCATGACAATAGATGAAGGGGGGGCTCGTAGGGAGGGAGGTGAACTGTATGGCATGGTTCATCTCCACATGGGAAATGTCCCCTCAAACAGTGTTACCTCCCTTTGCCAAGTGCTCTTGCTTCTGCTCAAGGAGACATGGGCTCTGTCTGACGCTGGAGAGGACAGGAAGAACGGCCAGGGAATGATTAAGTCTTCTCAAGCTGGTTTCTGTTGGCAAGGAGCCACACAAACACCTGTGAATCTTCAAATCTGGATCAGAAGGATCATGGATTTCAGCCCTTCCACATACAGACAAAAATGCTGTGCTGTATGCAGACCAGCACCTCCAGTACCGGGTTCTGTTTTGAGCTACTCACCACCAGAAGGACAATGAGGTGCTGAAGTGGGTCCAAAGAAGGTCAATGAAGCTAGTGAAGAGTCTGCAGAACAGGTTTCATGAAGAGCAGCTGAGGTAACTGGGCTTGTTCAGCCTGGAGAAAAGGAGGCTGAGGGGAGACCTTCTGGCTCTCTACAACTCCCTGAAAGGAGGTTGGAATTGCGCAGGGTTTGGTCTCTTCTCCCAAGGAACAAGTGATAGGACAAGAGGAAAAAGCCTCAAGTTGTACCAGGGGAGGTTTAAAGTGGACGTGAAGAATAATTTCTTCCCCAAAAGGCTTGTCAAGGCCTGGACAAGACTGCCAAGGACGGTGGTGGAGTCCCCATCCCTGGAGGGGGACTGAAAAGCTGCAGAGACATGGAGCTGAGGGCCATGGTTTAGTGGTGCCCTGGCAGTCCTGGGCTAATAGTTTGGCTCGATAATCTTAAAGGCGTTTTCCAATCAAAATGATTCTATAAGACTAGATCAGAGAAGATTCAGGTACAGAGCACATTCTCATCTTCCACTTATATCCAATCCCTTGAATCCTGCTTAAAATGGGACAGTCATTTTTCTGCAAATTCAGAGGAGCTCTGCATCTTCAAATATCAAGATTCTCCCTCCAATGAGGGAGTAGGTTAGGTACTTTAGTTGAAAGGTCTCCACTCGAAGGGTTTCAAACACAAATCTCATTTGATTATCCAGTTCAGGCAGCTCTTCCCTTCAGAAAGTTCATTTGGAATGCAACATTATTCTATCTGAATGGCTGCACCCAGGGATAACTCCAGTCAAGTACTGATTGCCTTTCTCTCCCCTTCTCAGAGATTTACTGACTGCATCAGGCTGGAAGAGACTCTCAAAGGTCATCTTGTTCAAAACCCCTGCACTGAGCAGGGATGTCCCCAACTAGATCAGGCTGCCCAGGGGCACATCAAGTCTGATCTTGGATGTCGCCAGGGATGGGGCCTCAACCACATTCCTGGGTAACCTCTTCCAGTGTTTCACCAGTCTCATTGTGAAGAACTTCCTCCTGATCTCCAACTTAAATATCTCCTGCTGCAGTCTCAAACCATTGTCCCTTGTCCTATTGCTACCAGCCCTTCTATACAGTTCTTCCCCAGCCTTTTCCACCACTCCAGTTTCTTTCTACATAGGTGAAAGAGATAAAATTGACTATTAAACATGTGCTCTGTAGCTGAATCTTCTCTGATCTAGTCTTATGTCATAGAATCAAAGAATCATTTTGGTTGGAAAAGACCTTTAAGATCATTGAACTTGAATAGGTTTCATTTCAGGCAGAAAGTTTTGATATTTAATTAGGAACAAAATAGCCTCAATCCTGTTCCCACACCCAGTCTGCAAAGAAAAATAAAAGTAATAAGGAATGGCCCATTTGTGCCATTTAGAAGTTTTCTGAAGGCCAGGGAAATGCTATCAGGTTAACCTGATTATTTCAAGTGCTACAGGAAAACAAGTATTGACACATCCTCATAAAGAATTTAGCTACAGGCCTCCTCATTACCTGCACATTACAGCAGAGACTGAATGAAGGGAATGCAATTAGCTTCAGTAACTTAGAATATCTGAAACCTTCACTGGGAAGAGTGGTAAGCAACAAAAACAGGCACTTAAATGTCAGGGAAACACATGGAAGAATTATGAGAGCACCCTTTGACTTACTTCTGTGAAGCCTTTTACAAAGAATCAGAAACTTTGGGATCTATTTATTAATGAGACACCAAAATGACGTCCATGTTAACTTCAGGCTGAGAGAGTTGGAGTTGCTCCACGTGGAGAAGGGAAAGCTCCAGGTAGAACTTCCGATGGCCTTTCAGGACTTCAAAATGGCAAGAAGATAGCTGGGGGCAATCTTTAGAGCAGCCCTGTTGTGACAGGACAAGGGGTGAGGGTTTGAACTAAAAGAGGGAGACTCAGACTAGATACAGGAATAATTTCTTTACACTGAGGATATTGAGACATGGCTTCAGGTTGCCTAGAGAGGTGGTAGATACCCCTGGAACCATTTCAGGTAGGTTGTTTGGGGCTCTGAGGAACCTGCTCTAGATGCAGCTGTCCCTGCTAACTGCTGGTTGGTTGCCCTAAATAATCTTGAAAGATCCTTTTCAACCTAAACCACTCTATGATTCCATGATCCCATGTTTATTTCTGTCTCTCAGTGTAAGGCTTCTGGTCATGAAAGAAAAAGGAGAATGTACAGACATCAGTGGTGTCAGTAACTATGACAGCCATCACTTAGCAGAGCATTCACTAAGAAAATTACACCATCATTCATTGGGCTGCTTTTGCTATCAAATCAGAGGTATACATTTTAAAAGTACTTTCCAGCCTGCAAAGGTTGAGAAATCATTTTTGAACAAGCTGCACACAGCGAGGCACAGCAAATCATAAAAGCTGCTAGAGCAGGAATGCTCACAAGAGAGACAGGAAGAGATTTTTCACAAGGGCCTGTAGTGCTAGGATGAGAGGAATGGATTGAAGCTGGAAGAGGGGAGATTTAGACTGGGGATTAGGAAGAAAATCTTTTCAGTGAGGGTGGTGAGATACTGGAACAGGATGCCCAGGGAGGTTGTGGCTATCCCCTACCTGGAGGTGTTCAAGACCAGGTTGGATGAGGCCTTGAGCAACCTGGGCTAGTGGGAGGTGTCCCTGCCCATGGCAGAGGGGTTGGAATGAAATGATCTCTAACATCCCTTCCAATCCAAACCATTCTAGCAGTCTATGAACTTTAAAGCAGGTTTTTGTAGTTCATAAAGATATCAAAAGGCTCTGGATAATCCTCATTACATCCCAAGGGATCTTCTCGGTAAGAGTGTCCTTCTACCCAAGCCCCACATCTCTGACAGAAAAGTGACCACAAAAACAGGACTCAGCACTCAGCACCTCAACACAAACTCTTGTGCAGCTCTAATGCAAGGCCAAGCATAAAAAATACAATTGTAGGGGTTTTATATGCATGTGGCTATGACAACCTACACAACAAATCCTGGTATTTAATAGCAGAGACACCAAGAGGCAAATAAGGAAAATAAGAGGCAAAGACAATCAAGACAATAGCAGACAAAAGAAGGAACTAGAATTGCCCAAGCTGGTTTGGGCTAAAGAAAGTGTCATCTCAGAATGATTTCTTGGTGCACCTGAGAAAGCCAGTGCTTACAGGAAAACATGCAGTATTTTTAGCCTCTGTTAAATACAAGCAGTAAATAATTGGAAATTGTAAGTCGAAGCCACCAATTCACATCACCAATTCAAAACATTCAAAGTTTTATGACACAGTCCTTTCTAAAGTGCCACTCGTTTGCCTCTTTCCAGCCTGTTAGTGTCCATAAATCATTACTTCTTAAGTTGTTTTGAACCTGTGACTTGCTTTTGACTCAGCTTCTTCTGACACCTGGAGCTGACAGTAGTTCAGTCCCCTCAGACAGGGAAAGAAAGACTGGTTGCAATTAGCAGCTGTGGGAGCTTAGCATTCACTCTCTTATCCTAGAGAACTTGGAACTGCCAGCAGCTGGGAGAGGGTTCTTTGGATTGCTTCTGCTTAGCTGGTTTCAAGTGGAACTGCAACTAAAATCATAGAATAGAATCAAAGAATTGTTTCAATTGGAAGAGACCTTTAAGATCACTGAGTCAGACCTTCAACCCAACACCACCATGGCAATTAAACCATGTCCCCAAGTGCCATGTCCACGTTTCTTGAACACCTCCAGGGATGGTGACTCCACCACCTCCTCAGACAGCATGTTCCAATGCCTGACCACTCTTTAAGTAAAGGTATTTTTCCTAATATCTAATCTAAACCTCCCTCTGTACACATGGAGTAGGGAGGAGACCTCCTATGTGGCTGGAGTTAGGCGAGTGAGCAGTCTTCTGAGCCGCCCCAAGAGTTAGGATGAGGACTGGAATCAAGGCAGAACTGCAGGTCAACACCTTTCAGAGAGCTAGGACCTCCTGTGCTTTCCTTGGAGGGCTGGGCCCTGGGGGAAAAGAACTAAGAACCAATGAAGAGAACAGACTAATGATGGAGCACAAGCACTGAAAAAGAGGAGAGGAACAAGAAGACACCTGCATCAATCTTGATGGGGTCTAAAGAGGTTTGAACAATCTGTATCCTAACAGAGGATATTTGCTGAATATTAATTAACTTTACACATTTCTCACTTAGGAGACTTGCAGGTAAATTATGACTGTGTATTGGGAAATTGTTTCTCATAAGGATCTGCCTAGATTTATTAAGGGATACCTTGCTCAGGCTTGCCTATGATTTTGTATTATCTGCTTCAGAAGGTAAAATTCACTTTATGTATGCACATGGGAAATACTATGCACTTCTCCCTAATTTAAATTTAAACTAAGAGCAGAGTTCTCTATCAAGACTTGTACTATGAGAAATCATTTTATCAGCATGGAGTTGTTTAAAACATCCTAATGTCTCATCACAATCATTAGCATTTGTTTAGTTAGGAAAAAACCCAGACCACCAGGGAAAGCTTGGCCCTGCAGGGTGACACTGAGCCATGTTAATAGAAACAAGGACAAGCTGTTGAATCCTCTCCTGGAGTAAAGTGCCTGCTGTTGGAGTACAGGCAGATGGATCTCTGCAGCCAACATCCCCCCCTGTATCCTGCATGGCACAGCCAGAAGAAACAGACGCTGAGACAAGAGGGACAGTCTGTGGCACACAAGTGACTCATGAGCACGCTCACACATTGCCCTCAGATATTGAGGATTTCAGCATCTAACAGATTCAGGCCTCTTTCCTCCCTCCTCCCTCACCAGCTTCAAACAGAGAGAACTTGATCCCTAGTCAGGAAGTCACAACTATTGCAGCTTTTGTTTCTGTGTTGTGTAAAGACTTTTTTTCCTCTTAGAAGATGGAAGATTGGTCACAAAAGCTCCCATTATGTTATGAAATAGCAGTTTGAGGCAGGAATAAAATGAATAACACAATCACAAGCCCAGATCAAGGAGTCACAACATTGGGTAAGTAACACATCTAAATGTCATGATCAATCCTCTTGTTCCAAGCACAATAAAGACTGTTTAACTTCTCCTCAGGTCCTCAAGCAAACCAAAACATCCCAATTACAGCTCTCATTTATTCATACTAGCCAAGAAGATGAAAGCAACTTAGCCAATATACTGGAAAACCATGGAATCATTAAGGTTGCAAAAGGCCTCCAAGATCAAGTCCAAAGCTTGAAGCAAATTATAAACCCACAGTTCACAGATACCAACAGCCTCAGCAGGTAGGCTTGCAGCCCAAGTGGCCAACCACATCCCAGGCTGCACCAAAAGAAGTGTGACCAGCAGGACAAGGGAGGTGATTCTGCCCCTCTGCTCTACTGTCATGAAATCTCACCTGGAATAGAGCATCCAGTTCTGGTAACCCCAATGCAAGAAGGACACTGAACTGATGGTGTGGGTCCAGAGAACACAAAAATTACCGGAGTGCTGGAGTACCTCTCCTGTAGAGACAGGCTAAGAGAGTTGGGATTGTTTGGCTTGGAGAAGGCTCCAGGGAGACCTTGTGGCTTTCCCAGTACCCGAAGAGGGCCTATAAGAAAACTTGGACGCCTCCTCCTTGAAGGTATTCAAGACCAGGTTGGATGAGGCCTTGGCCCAACTGGTCTAGTGGAAGGTGTCCCTGCCCATGCCAGAGGAGTTGGAACTAGGTGATCTTTAAGGTCCCTTCCAACCCAAACCATTCAACGAATCCATGAACTTCCCTTTTGGCCTCAAGCTCTGACTTTCAGCACTTTATTCCCCACTTAAGGGTTTCAAATGATTTTCAGGGACTTTGTGTGTGTGTGTGGTGGATTTTCAAACTCCACAGAAGCAAGCAGCTCATTTTATCAGCATTCCCCAAGGAAGCATGCGACCAAACCTACAATGTAACATAGGCAGCTTTCAGCACTGAACCAGCCAGATTAGATGTCACAATGCATAAAGAATCAGGGGTTTAGATCAGGATACCTGGAGAACTGGCACTCTACATACTTGAAAACACGTTTCCTTCTAGGGGTGAAGGATTTTCTGAGGGGGAAATAGCATGTTTTTATAACCTGTGCTCTCCTCAGCACTATCTGCTTTACAGATTACTATAAAGACTTCCAAGTGCTGAGCGACAGCAGGAAGAAAGCCACCTGCACCTGCAGAGATGGGAGAGGCAGCAGGGAACAATCAACCAGTCCATTTAAAATGAGCCAGTAAAAAGAAGCAGGGTCCAGAATATTAGTTAAAATCCGGAACTTGTTTGTGGGAAGTGATAACTCCACAGAAAGAACTGAAGTGCCTCCAGACGAAGTGCTCCTCATGGCACAAAACCAACTGTAACCAATTTCTGGAAACAACCCAGAGACACAGGTGAAGTAAACCTCAACATAAAGAATAAAAAGAGATGAGAAAGAAACAGGTTGAATTGGTTTAAGCTGACTGGCCTCAGAGTGGGCTGTGTTAACCCAGGACAGAGACTCCTGCAGAAAATATTCCTCTTTTGAGTGTCCACTGTCATTAAAATTTAATTGCAAGTCACCAGTTGCCAATTCCTGTTTAGACATTAGGAAGAAATTCTTCTCCATGAGGGTGATGAGGCATTGGAACAGGTCACCCAGAGAAGTTGTGGAGGTTCCAACCCTGGCAGTGATCCAAATCAGGTTGAATGGGGCCTTGTGCAACCCAGCCTAGCAGGAGGCATCCCTCCCTGTGGCAGGGGAATTGGAACTAGTTGACCTTTAAGGTCCCTTCCAATCCAAACCATTATCAAGAAACACAACCTTGTGAAGCCCTCCAGTAGATACTGGTCATGTATTTGCAGGGGCCACTTAAACAAATCAATTAGTCATTAGCACTTTGACTGCATCTAATGAAATAAACTTTGCATCCATTATCACAGACCACAAACAAACCCTGCGGAGTAAATGATGTAGTGTCTTAAAAGTCATGCTGTGCTAACAACTGAGATCAGGGTCAGAAAGAACATCTTGGAGCTTTGCATCATTTTCTGTTTAACAATAAAAATCTGCATGTGGCTTACAAAGACAAGTTTGTTTGGTTAACTCCTAGGTATTAATGAGCTCGATGATCATTTTCTGGGATTAAAGTCTCTTTTAAAAGTTTTCAGAAAGTCGCCCAAGGTTGTAACTAAGAAGGTTACAGGCTTTTAAAGCACCAAAGACACTAGTGGAGCTTTAGAACGGATATGAGAAGAAACTTCTTCCCTGAAAGGGTTCTTGAACACTGCAGCAGGCTGCCCAAGGAGATGACTGAATCCCCATCCCGAGTTTAAAAGAGGCAGAGATGTGGTGCTTTGGGATATGGTTTAGCACCAGACTTTGCACAGTTAATGGTTTGGGTTTACGATCTTCAAGGTCTTTTCCAACTAAAACAAGTCTATGATTCTATGGCAGCAGCAATTCCACCTACTACAATTAGATCAGGCCTTCTGAAATTTGTTTATTGCCCCATTCTGAAAGCACCACTAGATGTGTTTTATCTTTCCTCTCACACCAAAGCCTGTTGTCACTTCTTGAAATTTTAAGACAGACATATTTGAGTATAGGATGTGTTTATTAGATGATTCCAAAAGTCAGTTTTATTAGACACTTCAAAAAGAAATGTAGAATACATTTTAATGTCCATGTTTTAATACTTCATCATCTCAAGAACCTGGCAGTCACAGCAAATAAAACCCAGTGTTTACAAAAGTAACAAAAGCTACACTGCATCTGAGTTAGAGCAAACATGTTTAGTTGAGAAGGAAGCTTTATAAAAGGCAGTAGCAGATTCTCAGCTGATTATGACACAGTGATAGTGCCACGTAGCTGCATTCCCCAGATCAGCATGCTCTGGAAATTAAGGCACTTTTGGGTACACAGTATTCACTTCCAGAGAGGGAAATCATTTCAGAGAAACCACAGGCAATTGCTACTGGTAGATAGTGGCAGTATGCCCAGCACTGGCCAAAGCACCAGCTTTGTATGGATGAGTGAGGCTCTTGATACCAAAGCCTCATTCAAGCAAATTTACTTTTAAAGAGGTCAAGGAAGATTTCCGTGATTTAAACACGATTTCTAATGTCAAACAGTTTAAAGTAAAAGCCTCCATGAAGTTCACTTTGAGAATTAGTGTATGGAGCTGCTTCAAAAGAAGAAAAAGTACTTGCTCCATCTGCTGTTTCATGAGGTACCCACCAACAACTACAACATCAAAGGAAATAAAGTACAAAAGAGTAACTTGTCCAAGAACCAATTTCAAGACTGCAGCTCTAATCTCATTTTTAGATTGTCACAGATTCATCTGCCTGTAGGTCCACCTTTCACACAGAGAGTTTACTAACATTCCACAAATAAGGATTCTGCATTTAAAGAAAAAATCATCTCTTCTGGTTTTCACCGATGTCTTGAAAGCAAAATTTCACCATTGAGTACCTTTGCAGCCCTTGGCATCTCTAAGGAATAAAAATCCTCAACAATCTAAACCCTGCAAGCACAAGGGTATTTTAATGGGAGTTAAATAGGCATTTACAGAATCAGACACTTAAACTGTGTATTATGGCTGATGGTTTACTTCACTAACTTGAGGCAAGAATGCCCTTGTACAGGAAAAAAAAGCAACTTCTTCAAAAACCAAAGTATGTAGAAACTGCCTTTCCTCTAAACAACTTGGCTCATATGAGAACAAATCATTTCCCCTTCACAAATTAAGCAGGGTTCAACAGATTTTGCCTGAAGTAAGGAAGACATGGTAAGACAGTTTTACTTTAAAAATGCCCTATCTTTGATGAGCATCAGCAACTGATGAATCTTCTCTTATGGCCTAGACACACTACAGTACAAAATAGAGCTACTCCGCATTCCTCAGCACTGAGATGTTCACCTTAGCCATACCTGGTGTTGAAATTCAAAGCAAGCCGTTGACCTTCCTGAAATCTGCTATTCCATTCCTACTGGAGTGATATTACATCACTTGTACCACAGAATGCTCACTACCAAAGCACTCATGTAACATTCCTTTTTCGCTCTACCCAGCAATCCACAGGATACCATTTTGTGATACAAGAATACTGAGAGAATCGTGGAGAGCAGGAATTCAGTTTCTTACTTCATGGAGCAAAAACCTCTGTATGTCTGTTTTTCTATGAGAGAATGAACTGTCTCTTCCTTTACTCTCTTTGCAGATGACTGACATCTTCAAGGGTTTGGGTTGCATCAAAATGCATTTTTACCAAACTGACTTAATCCTGCAAGTTATGGTTAAGAGAACCGTAAAAATCTACTTTTATAAGTGTGATTATGTGGGTGTTTACTCATGATCATGTGACTACCTACTAGGATAATGCTGTGTAAAAATACAGTGATGTAATGCAATAACCTTTTCTTACAAAAAAGATATGAGTGGGACAAGTACATTTTAAAAGCAATTAAAACTGAGGAAATAAAAAGTCCTACCCAAAACCAACACTCACTTCTTTGCAATTCATACTAAGAACACCAAAGTGTACACTACAATACACTGGGTAGTAGAGGATTTGTGTGTCCTTTGCAGTTCATCCTTTTGTGAACATTTGTAAGAGAATTTTATCAGCTCTAAGCATTAAAGGGGGATTCAAATAATTATTCCCAAAATATATCCACTGGTTTTGAGAAGAGACAAAACCTGAGTATCCTTGGAGGGAAATTACTTATCAAATGAACATTTTAAGTGGAAGGATTTCTACCCAGTGCAAGCTGGAGCACAGGAGGTTCCATGTAAACATAAGAACTTTTTCCCTGCCAGATGACAGACCCCTGTAGCAGGCTGCCCAGAACGGTTGTGGAGTCACCTTCTCCAGAGATATTCAAAACCCACCTGGACACATTTCTGTGTGACCTGCTCTAGATGATCCTGCTCTGGCAGAGGAGTTGGACTGGATGATCTTTCAAGGTCACTTCCAACCCCTACCATTCTATGGGGCTGTGTAAGAATTCACTGCATTTATCTTTATAATTTTGTGGAAAATGTTGAACAATATTAAGCAGGTTGATATTTATATTGATGATGACTTCTCTCCTTTTTCACTCTGGTGAGACTTCACCTGCAGCTTTGGAGCCTCCAAGACAAGGATATGGAGCGGGTCCAGAGGAAACCCAAAGATGATCTAAGGGCTGGAGCACCTTCCCTACCGAGACAGGCTGAAAGAATTGGGTTTGTTCAGCTTGGGGAAGGCTCTAAAGAGGCCTTAGAACAGCCTTCTAGCATTTGAAGGAGGATACAGGAGAGCTGCAGAGAGGCTTCTGACAAAGGCTTGGAGTGACAGGATGCAAGGTAAAGGCTTCAAACTGGAAGAAGCCAGATTTAGATTGGACATTAAAAAGAAATTATTCCCCATGAGGGTACTGAAGCACTGGAACAGGTTGCCCAGAAAAACTGTAGAGGTCCCAAACCCAGAAGTGTTCAGACAGGTTGGATGGGGCCTTAATCAACCTGATCAAATAGGAGGCATCCCTGCCTAGCACATAGGGACTGGAACTAGGTGATCTTTAAATCCCTTCCAACCCAAACCATTTTAGGATTCTATTCAAGATGGCTAACAATCTCACCAGGCATGCTGACCAGTATCACATGTATCACTGACACTACTGTGCTTAAACCAAAATTAATGCATGTATAGTGAAAAAAAAAAACCAGAATAAACCAGCTTCTTTGCAAACTTATTTGGAGACCAATTTGCTGGCGATTCCAACTTTTACTGAATACATCAGGAGAGGTGTCACAAGGGCCTTTGCCCTTTAGCTGAAATGCACCTTCACAAAGCATGTTGTGATGATCTGACAACACAAAACTACATGCAGAGGCACGGACATCCACCTCGGCGTGCAGACACACACGTGGTATCATAGAGACACATAGAGACATACAGAGGATACATATAGTGATACATGCTGTGAAGTATTACCAGCACCAGAGCGATGTCCTACCACTGCTCCCAGCTAAAGTCATCTCCTCTACCAAACACAAGAAAAAAGCCTAAAATGGTAAGGAAAATGACTGCATTGCCAGCCAGCACCAGACCACAGGCTCCCCATTTGATCTGAAATGCAAGGAAATGAAACAATCAAAGCAGGTTTCGTAAGACAGGTTCAAGTCAGTTGTTTATATGCATTAGGTAAACTACATGAAATACTACATAAAGGTGCTAAAAGCACAAATAAAGATATAAACAATGAACAATTCCATTTATGCAACTAACTAATTAGCAATCACTCAGATTATTTCAACAGACACGCTAATAATGCTGTAGTTTAGAACAAAATAATTACCTTGTCATCATTAAAACATTTTTTTTTCTATGACTGAAGTATGTGGTGAAACTCGTGCTCTCCTTTAATAGCTTTGCAACAAAATAAAAAGATCACCTTTCAGATAAATGCCAGCAGCAAGGATGGAAAACAGAACGTGGTCTTAAAGGTGAACAGCTTTAATGATCTGCCTAAGTTCACTCAAATCAGCAATGTTTACTCTTCAAAGATAGAGCTATGAATTCGAGGTCCCCCCCGTGGTCATTCCTGGTTCTGCCAGGGCCACAACTATCAACTAAAGCTGCAGCGTCAGGGAAATCGTGCATCACAAATAAAATTAAGAGAAACCATACAAAGTCTTAAGCAAAGCTGAAAGAGTCAGGAGGAAATCAACACAACACACCAAGTCATCAGTGGATAGTTTGGAAGACAGGATGAGAGTTGTTTGCTTTGCAAAATAAGCATGACCAAATTCTCACCAGGGAAGGGCAGTTCAGAAAGCAAAGAAAAAAGAAGCTAGCAGGGTTTCCCCTCTGACTTTGAGGGGTTAAAGTGTGAGCTTGAAAAATGCTTTGAAAACCAGAAAGGCAGCTCTGGAAGCTTGGTCTTTTATCTTTTAACTGCTAATACACTCCAGTCACCAAGGTTTCAGCATCCTACACGGAGAAAGCAAACATTTTGAGAGAAAAATATGGCAGGGTGGTGAGACAGAGAGGTGTGAGAAGCTGGAGGAGGTAATATCCTGTATTAAATCACAACAAATCTGGAAAATAGCCTAGCTAAAAAGTCTTTCTATCATGCAAGTTCTCTGTTCAGTTCAAAAAGCAGCACTGACAGAGATACTGTGAGAGGTTGCAATTATTTTCATTGGAATTTTGAAACAGCACAATAATGATCATGCTTTAGTAACCAGTGTCTTAGAAACTAGCAAGCAGAACTTACCGCTTCAACTCGTGCAAGGATTATAGGCAATCCAAAAGCAGAAACAACAATTCCAGTTGTAAAGAAATATGCCAGTTCCCTGCAGGCACTGCTAGCTGCATCACTGTCATCGCTCACTCTTTTTGCAATGAAGTGAGGAATGGGGCAGATGAAGTAAAATATTAAGACAAACAGAGGCCAGTACACACTGGGAGAGAGGGAGAAAGGAAATGCATAGTCAGTTTCGATTGATGCTTCAATATAACGTATATTCTGTAAAGTTCATTAGTTCGTGGCTTGAAAAGTGGCTTATGTGACTGAACTGCAATCCCACCCTGTTTTCCCTGAACAAGCCTGCTATAGCGCAGGATCCACTCTCACATCACCAAAAGTTAATTTAATTTACACTTGCATCACTTCACTGATTCAACTCCTTCCACCGCCTCACAAAACAAAGTCACCACAGAGAGAACAGGAAACCAAAGCAAGCGGGACAGGAACCACGAGTTCTGCTAAATCAGAGGCGTCTTGAAAGATCAACAAGCTGTCTGTGAAGGCACAGCCTTCCACTCTCGTCTCCCTGTGAGCTCTCTCAATAGCTTCATCTGGATTTTTAAGTGTAATAAACATCCCAAATGGAGTCTTGTGGTGGGACGGCTGGGTAAAGAAACAGGGAAGTAAGGCAAAGAGCTGCGTGCGGTTAAAAACGACTGTTTAGCCGTGGCACTGCTTTTCCTGAGGAGGTCAAGAGCTATTTTAAGTCATTATCTAAAATGAAATATCTAAGGAGATGATATTTAATCACAATAAACTACCATGTGCCAAGAACCAGAAAGTGAGCGAGTACTGGAAGGTAACCAGAGCCAAACAGCTCTATTAAATGAGATTAACACAATTAATAAATACAAAGAAGGGGAAGGAAGCCGACCCGCTCACCCGTAGTACTCCAGGGCGCAGCCCAGCATGAGGAATGTCAACCCGATGGCTCCGCTGAAGGACAGCCCCACGAGAGCTGCAACGGCACAAGCGAAGCGGGAGTGTGAGGTTAGAGCTGCCCTCACCCGTCACAGCTTATCCCCTCCCCACCCCCGGCACTGAGGCTCTGCTCCCTCAAAAGAGCCGCGGTTCACGAGTAGGCGACGGGCCGAGGGCGCCCAGTACCTTTGACGCCAGCCATGTCTTGGGCGCTGCACCGAGCTGAGGTGGCGGCGCTCAACTTCCGGTCTAGCGAGCCCGCCCTTTCCCTGCGTCACGTGACGGACGCCGGGGGGTGGCGCGGGGCGCGCGGGAAGCGTTGCCATGGTGCCGGCAGCTGCTGTTAGGCCTCAGGTGCTCATCGTCTGTACGCCTGTGTGGTTATATACGTGGATGTGCCTAAATACGTGTGTGTATGTGCGCACAGGCCCGATTTAAGTACATAAATGCAGTCTTCTGGCGGTCCCTACCCACCAGTCTGCCGGTTTTTTTGTAGGATCACCGAATCGTAAGGGCTGGAAGGGACCTCGAGGATCATCTAGTTCCAGCCTCCCCTGCCATGGGTAGGGACACCTCATGCTAGATCAGGTTGCTCAGAGCCCCATCCAACCTGGCCTTAAAAACCACCAGAGATGAGGCTTCTACCATCTCCCTGGGCAACCTGGTCCAGCATCTCACCACCCTCACGGGGAAGAATCCAATCCCAACATCTAATCTGAATCTACCCACTTCTAGTTTTGCTCCATTCTCCCCAGTTTTATCACCACCTGACACCATAAAAAGTCCCTCCCCAGCTTTCCTATCACCCCTTTCAGACACTGGAAGGTCACAATAAGGTCACCTCAGAGCCTTCTCTCCAGACTGAAGAGCCCCAACTCAGTCTGTCTCCATAGCAGAGAAGCTCCAGTCCTCTGATTATCCTCATTGCCACTCTCTGGACACCTTCCAGCACCTCTGTATCTTACTGGTTGTAGCAGTAATAGGTTTCCTGAAAACCTCTCTTCACACCCAAAAAAAAGGAGCCCAAGTGCCATCTCATCTCAGGGCATTCTGCTAAGCCACACCTGGGTGGGCACATCTGAGTTTGTCAAGCCTTATGAGGAGCAGCTGAGGGAATTGGAGTTGTTCAGCCTGGGAAAAAGGAGGCTGAGGGGAAGCCTTCTGGCTCTCTACAACTCACTGAAAGGAGACTGGACACTGAACAAGAGATAGGACAAGGAAACGATCTCAAGTTACACCAGGGGAGGTTGAGGTTGGATATTAGAAAAAACTTCTTCATTGAAATGGTTCTCAAACACTGGAACAGGCTGCCTGGAGAGGTAATTGAATCCTCATCCTTGGAGATGTGGAAAAGGGGCAGGTAGAGTTTTAGGTTTTTAAGAGCCCATTTTTAACCCAAGAATGGCATTTTGAAGGGAGATTTTTTTAAGAGTCCTTTGAAAGCACTTCCTTGGAATGTTTTCCTTTAGATGCCTGCCCTCTCTGTCAACTCTTACCTCCTATCTTCCCTACTACAGACTGTTTTCCCCAATTCTCATCATTAAATTTAAATAGAGGCAAGAAGGCTGCCTAAGTAAAACAGGAGGGCTAGCAACTAAATGCTTTGAGTGAAAATTGTTAGGTGCTGTGCTCACCAACTTGCTCGACTTGTGGCTGTTTGAAATGTAAGAGCATAAAAATAGCAAGTGAGAAGTTGTTTCTACAATGTCTTACTTTGGGAAAAGCACCTGGAATGCCAACCTGTGAGTTACCACATGGCTTTAGTAACCACTTTGAAGCCATGACCACCGCTCATATGATGGAAGCAAATCTATGAGTTTTAACACTGTGGTCTGGTCACAGTTTATAAGCAGCAATTGAACTTGGCCTTTCTGGGATTATTTTGGAACTAACACTGATGTAGACACCCTTTCACTGCACCCTTTCTATACTGCATGAGCAGAACAGATCCTTTGGCTACCTTCAACACGGGAAAAAAGTATCTGTGCAGTTTCATAACCTTACATATTGGTACAGCTACTAATAATGTTAATGGATTTGGACTTACAGTAAAGATATGTAAACAGAAATGTACACTTGTGTGGGAGAGCACTCTCCCTAGACAGGGCATGAGCTGTGAACATCTGAGCTCATGCTGCGAACTGTCCTTGGGCTGTCTGGGTCCCAGGACAGAAGGCTGTAAACAGTGAGCACCCCACGCACACCTGCAGGGGGCTGAGCTTGCCATCCCATAGGGGTGGACACCAGGGGATTGATTGACCTATCCATAGCTTGTTTATAACTCTGAACCAATCTGTACCTTCCACATATGTAAACCTCAGCTAGTTGTGCACACCTCTGCTAAAGGGGTATATAAGCTGTTGCACTTCTGGAATAAAGCTGTACTGCACTGCACTGACCATACGGCTGCTGGCAGCTGAGTCCTCGTCAGTACCCCGATCGATTCTCGGCCTCCCCGGCGGCCTGCCACCCACACACTTGTCTACAGAATAGAAGCACAGATGCAAGCTAAGTTACCATCTTCTGCAGCAGCTGGGTTGAAGAGTTTTAAGCATAGAAGGCTCCATCTTTTCCCTCTGGAAATTTTCTCTAACTAAAGCCCTTAGTTGCAGGAATGGGGACTGGCTTTTTCATATACCTTGTTTGCTCTTGAGTAAATAAAAACCTCTAGAAGGGAAAAAAAAAATAGTATTTAGACCATGTTATCTATGGCTACCTTTGTGTCCCACCCAACTCTGCGCTGGAACAAGTCAGTAGATGGAAGATGCTGTAGACAAAAGAAGCTTTCGTTTACCGTAGATTAATTTTGTGTTCCTTATCCAGCGTTTCAGAGGAGTGATGCTGAACGGTGTTCAAATTGAACAGGTAAAAGATCATGCTCCCCCCCCTCCCCCCCAGCAGCATAAAACACCCTGAATGTTAATTTGAGCTTTTTAATGTATATACAAATGCTTTAGACCAGTCACAATTTCGTTGAGTATATACTGTATTTACAAAAATTACAATAATTTAGTCAAACAGTAAACCTGAACATTGACAACCTCTGTCACTACCAGATATGACAAGATTTTTTTTTGTTTCATTTTTTTAGTTAACTATTTTGATATACATATGTCCTAATACTTTCATGCATCCATAAAAACATTAGAGATGGAAGTAATCAAAGCTTAAGTGGGGTTAGGGTTTCTTTTGGTAAAGTTTGATGATGGGTTTGGATTTTGTGAACAGATGAGTATCCAGAGTTATGTGCCATGACAACTTGATACGAAGCTAATGTAGTTTTCATCATTTAAAAAAGGTACAGTGTAGTAATGAGATCCTTTTTATTATATAGGCATAGGTCACGATATCTACAAATGTCAAATGAGAAACAATAAACCAACAAATCACAGGAACATGATTCACATTCCAGTTATCTCTTTAAATAAGACAAGCACATACTGGATCAAAACATTAATAAATAACATCCAGTTTGTTACTATTATCTTAAGGTCTTTTATGTAAAAGGAGACCTATGTGTGTTGGTTTCACATTTTCAGTTAATGGCAGTAAGTAATGGACCAATACAACAAAAGGATGACTTTTATACAGAAAGCAATGGGCCTTGACACACTGTCTTTGCAAGAAAAGTTTTGCCACTTGAAAAAAAATGTGAGTGCAAAGTGGATTGTCTTTAAAAATCTCCACTTTTAAAGACTCCCATCAGATGACAACCTGTTCTTTAAGCAGCAAATACAGATGATTTCCTGCCCACCTTCTGAACACACCTGCCCTTTTCAAGCTCAAACAGATACAACGTGCTGGTAAATAAACTGCTAGTTGTAGCTACTCTACAAAAGGAGAATGTCAGAATTTGGGGCAAAGAGTGTAACTTGCTTTTTAATTAGGAAAGACACTTCAGCTTTAGCATCAGAGATATTTCCTTGTGATGTTATTGCTTTGGTCCAATTTGCACTATATCTACCTCAAAAATCAGACCCAGCCCACAGATGTCTGCATGACAACTTGTACACCGTGATCTGAAAAGTGAAGTTCCAACAGGTTGCATACTGCCAAGAGCCTTTGCCAAGTGCTCTGGAGCTGATAAAGGCATAGAGGTGAATACAATTGGGCTGGCAAAAGTCTTCTGAATCCTCAGGAGAGGGATTGTTACCTATACACTGGGATGTTTCTAAAACTTTGCAGCAGAGTTTTGGTTTGTTGATATTCAATTTGTTTGATGGTTTCAAGCCACTGATGAGAACTTCATGGGAAATGCAGTACACGCTCATTCCTGACTTTTACAAACATGCATTCACCCTTCCCCCCAGTTCCCTATTCCCCCCAAAAAGCTGCTGCTTAGCAAACCAACAAGGTCTGTTCAATATCAATTACTTGCTGCTAGTTTTAAAAGTCACTTGCTCCTTAATGCTGAGGAATTTCTTCTGTGCATTTCACTGTTGGACTGTGAGGTGAAGTACAGAATTAATGCATCAAGCAGCGGTCAGCTGCCACACTGATCTAACCCAGGATTAGGCTTTGTCTCTATCTAGACATCATGCTACACTCAATGAGCAATTAAGCAGCAAATGGTGACTGTTAGAAATGTGCCTAAACCACAGCTGAGCACTTCAAATTGATAAAGCTTGATCCAAACATAAAAAGAAGGTACATAGAAGTCTGGGCTTCACCACCAGTTATTGAACGTAACTGAAGTGCTGCTCTATCACATGTCACCAGAACAAAACAAGGTAGAAAATCCACCAGCTACATTATGTCAGAGAGAGAACAACTCCCCCTGTTCCCAGGATGTGTTCTCTCTCTTGCCCCACTTGAATCTGAAGGGGAAAAAAAAAAAAATCAGAAGAAACTGTAACCCCATGGCTCTCACATGGCCAGCCAGGTGGCTAGAGTTCCTCTGAGCTCAGGATTCATGATACAGGTATAAGGAAACCTTTCTCTTGTTCTTCATGATAAGTATTAGGCTCTTAGTTGTCTGAAACGTCAGAATTTCCAGGCAGAGTTTAGTTGATCCATGACATTTGTGACAAGAGACTATGTAAGGACTATCACAGGTCTGCAGTGGAGACTGAGAAAAGTACCTAATACAAGGGTTTTTGTCCTTGGTTTTCAAATTCTGACCAGGCATCATTTAGTTCCATAAATATCATCTTTGCATATTGTTCATATGGCTGCCCAGTTGCCTGGAATAAGAACAGAAAGACTGATGTCACACCTATAAAATCAGACCACAATGAGCTCATCTGGATGCTGCAATATTCTTAAGCAGTTATCACTGTCCACAAATAGTTTTCACTTATTCTTTGACCAGAACAAGCTGCTGTTAGGGGCTGCTTACCAGATTTGCATCCTAAGAATAGCTCTCCAGCTCTCCTGTGCCTCAGAGCTGATAACCTCCCAGGTGTGATACAGCACTGCAGTCCAAAGGGCAAATGAATTTAACCTAAGCTTTCCAAGAGGCATTTTACCTGCACTGAAGGGAAAGAGCTCTCATCTGACACAGTTCCTTGATAAAAGCAGTGGGCTGCCTACAGGCTTGCAGGAACACAGGAACACATCTTCAAGCCTTGCCCACTGCATCTCTGCATTTCTTTAAAAGTAGAGGTGCCTCATCGTTACCATAGACTCTTTCCTTGGCAAGCTTAAGCAGCAAGACCTCAGGCCACAAGGTGGAAATTAAATAACCTGATTCTTCCATTTTAGAAGTTTAAGACCCCATCCTTTCATATCAGATCCTCATTATCTTCATCAGGCACAATATTCTGGACTCTTGTTCACCACCAGTATAGCTTAGAGTCAAAATGAGGGTGACAAAACCTGCTTGGTTGATGATCTTAAAGGTCTCTTCCAACCAACATGATTCTGTGATTCTATGAACCAAGCAGAACCTTGGGGCTGGGAGTGCTCAGACCTCTCATCTTTCAGAAACTGGCAACAATCATGAGCTGCTACTTACTATGAAGCTTTTTGCACCAATAAACAAAGTGATAACATTCAGCACTTTAAGAGAACAGTGACGACTTCAGCCTGAAGAGAAGGATTCAGGGACACCTTACAGTGGCATTTCAGTACCTGAAGGGTGCTACAAGAAAGCTGGGGAGGACTGTTTACAAGGACTTGTAAACACGAGGATTAGGGGAAATACGTTGAAGCTGGAGGAGGGGAGATTTGGACTGGAGATTAGGAAGAAATGCTTTCCAATGAGGGTGGTGAGACACTGGAACAGGTTGCCCAGGGAGGCTGTGGATGCCCCCTCCCTGAAGGTGTTGAAAGGCAGGTTGGATGAGGTCTTGAGCAGCCTGGGCTAGTGGAAGGTGTCCCTGCCCATGGCAGCAGGGTTGTAACAAGATATCTTTAAGGTCCCTTCCAACCTAAACCATTCTGTAATTCTCAACACTGTAAAACTGGGAGAGCCTTACCTTGTCAGGATGAACGACAAGCACTGCCCGCCGGTAGACCTTCTTCACCTGTTCTGGTGTGACAAGATCTGCCATGCTAACAGGTTTCCATTTGGTCTCTCCTGCCCATAGGACTGTGTGCATTGTGGACAGCAAGGCTCTTATATTTCTCTCTTTCCCTTCAATCCATTCCAGGACCTGGGAAGAAAAACTATGAGTCTCACTTTATGCCTTACATCAGATACTCCAGGAGGAAAAGGGATCTTCATGTGAATAACAATTACTTGGAGCGTCTTACATTTCTTTGCAAGCTTTATAAGACATTTAGAAACAGCTTTGGAGGATATTATCAGTCTTTTTGTCCTTTGTCTATCACTGCTTGAAATTTAAGACCCACCTTGAGCAACATGTGTTAAAACACTGAGAAGATCACACTTGAGAAGAGTCATGAGATGAAGTAGTCAAAATTTAACATTTCATTGTGTGACTCTTTAGCAAGATTAATTCCACACCTACAGTAAGCTCAACTAGAACTTTTCTGCAGATGTGTATCTTCTGTGCACATCTAGATATAAGTCTTCTAAAGACTCATGCTGAAGGTTGGTTTGATGATAAATCTTTTTCAGCTCTAAGTCAGGGGCCTCAGTTCCCTCAACATCTGCTACCTGCAGTTCAGCAAATAAAGCACTAGGAAATCCACCTTCCTAGATGATGTAGTCCCCCCTTGGTGGTTGCAGTCTTAGACTAGGGCTAAGGAGGAGAGGAGGGAAGCAAACATGAAAACTGAAGCTCCAATAGATTTATGAGTCCCAAGCTGAAGTGACTCAATGAAATAAAAGACAAAGCAAAGGGAATTATATTGGAAAAGGAGAATCGACTGCGTTCTCCAGCAGTTTGGCAGCTTGCTGGAGGAAGATGTTGCACACATCAAGCAGAACCACATGAATCACTGAAGTTGGACGGCTCATGGATTGGGAAAGCTGCTGGCCACTTGATGGCCTGACAGCTGTCCAGCTTGGTTACAAGTGGCTGATGCTCATGTTCAGCATGGTTGCTGGCACACAATTTCCCGAAGTTTAAACCTTTCCATAAGGTTAAAAAAAAAAAATCTTTAAAAAAATCACTACTTCTGTTTCCTAGATGTTTGTTTGGCTTTTGCTTGGGCTTTTCTTCTCCATTCTGCAGCCTTCTGTAATTAAAATGTGTGGTTTCATAATTCACATGGTAAGTGGGACAGGCTGAATCTCCTTCCCTTCATAGTAGATCTGTAGTTTGGCACTTTGAGGAGAGATGGGAGAATTTCAGAGCAGGCAAGATTAATGAATCAGAGGATGAGGTCAATTAGTTGTGCCTGCTAATCAGGGCTGGAGTGGTGTGGAAGACCAGCAGCTTTGGTAGTAACACTGAGGAAACCACTGTTTACCACAGTCTGGTTTAGGACAAAAGGTAACCATGAAGTTTTAAATCTGTTCCAAACACTGTCCACATCTCTAGGGAAGGCATGAGAATTTATTACAGGAACAAGGCCTCACTTTCTGCCTCAAAGCAATTTCACCATGGGCAGAATATCCCTCATTTCAAACCTGGATTTGGCAGAAGGACTGGTCGAGACAGTCACTGCTCTTTCATGTGGTTAATTTCATAGAATCCCCACAGGATGGGGGTTGGAAAGGGACCCCTGGAGATTATCCAGTCCAGCTGCCCTGTTAAAGTCACCCACAGCAGCTTGCCCAGGATCACAATATCCAGATGGGTTTGGAATCTCTCCAGACAAGGAGACTCCACAACCTCTCTGGGCAGCTGGCTGCAGGACTCCAGCACCCTCATAGCTAGAAAAGCTTCTCACAAATAAGGAAGAACTATCTCAGAACAGAGCTTTTTACAAGCTTAACACTTTCCCCTAAGCAGTCTCTCTCATTCTGATGAGATAGTGGAGATTCTTCCAGACATTCCCCACACCTGCAGCTTATGGCTTTGTCTTTCTGGTGACTCTAGCTCATTGCTGTTGCTCATAAACAGTGGTTTATAGTGCTATCAAGTTTAGACACCCACTTTGAGGAAAGCAAGCAGGAGAGACAGCACAGGGTCCTTGGGATTCAGCAGTGCTGCCAAGGTTGCACATTTAAAGCGAGTGCTAACGCAAGAGGAGAGCTTCTGTCACTTAATGAGCTGAAGGATTTGCTCAGCTGCCTCACATGTAGGATGTGTAGCTTACTGTCCCCTCCACCTTTCAGTGTTTCAAGCACAGTGAGAATGAGACACAAAATGATTTTAAGAGCACAAAGACCAACACTGCTTACTTTTAGTTTTTCAGGGTCCATCTCCTTAGCCATTTCTTCTTTTCTCATCTCTGCTATTGTTTTGGGACCCTTCTTGTCCTTGTGAGCATTAAAACCTTGACCAGATAATAGATCTTCAAAATCTGCAGACACTTTTGGTTTTGCATCTTGAAAAGCAAAAATATTTGAAGTTATCACAACACAGGTTTGTTTAACATTGCTGTTCTACCCCAGCCACCCCTGATGTATCACTACCACAATCTCCCAGTGCTAATGACTATGCAGGTGCTCACAGAAGTAGTACAGGCTGCTATTACTTGTAAATTACTGTTATTGAAGCCCACTTGGGAATCAATCTCCTAAATCCTATGAGGACAGGCTGAGAGAGTTGGGGCTGTTCATCCTGGAGAAGAAGGCTCCAGAGAGACCTAGTGGCCTTTCAGTACTTAAAAACCATCCACAAGATGGACAGGGATAGACTTTTGAACAGTGCCTGTTGTGACAAGAGAAGGGGTAATGGATTTAAACTAAAAAGAGGGAGATTTAGAATAGAAAGAAGGAACAATTTTTGCCCTGAAGGTGGTAAGGCCCTGGCCCAGGTTGCTCAGAGGGGTGGTAGGAGCCCCGTCCCTCCATTCCAGGTCAGATTGGGTAGGGCACTGACCAACCTGCTGTAGCTGCAGATGCCCCTGCTGACTGCAGGGGGGTTGGACTAGATAACCTCTAAAGGTCTCTTCCAATCCAAACCATTCTATGATTCTGTGATCTACAGCAATATTAGAAGGCACCAGCCTACTAGATGCTGAAGTCTGAAAAGCTTACCAACGTTAGCTGGTCCTTTCCCACGTTCATTTTGTGCTCCTGGCATTGCTGAGAAGCTTACATTGTAATTGGGCTTGTTCTGAGGTGAAGCATGAGGCATGCTTGGCTGGGCCTTGGGTTGTGTCTGCTGCCAGCCATAGCCAGCTCCTTGCTGCCAACCACTGCTGCCCATGGGCTGAGGAGAGGGTTTCTGTGGTGAGGGAGGGAATCCTCCACCCATGCCTGTCGGGGTGGTTGGTTTGCTGGCAAATGAAGAGGCACCTGCAAATAAATGGGAAAAGAGTAATATTGGCCATGAGCAAATTGTCCCTCTTGCCCTCTCAAAAGAGAACCAAAACAACATCCCCCACAGGCAGCTGGCTTCTATTTTCAGCTCTGCCACAAACTTACCTTCCAACTTATAAGCAGCTTATAGAGCAGCAACAGGAAAGACAGGCACCTGAGCTGGAGTAGCAGCTCATTGGGGGAACATAGGGAGAGCTACATGCAGCTAACTGGGCATCACAGCTGTCGTGTGTCATGGTGGCAACATCAGGCCAATGTGTTGCAATAACATCTCTTTAGCCTGTCCTGATGTCATACTATCCCACGGAGTTGTGTGTGTTTCAGCCCCTAGCACTTCAGGGAATGGCCCTCTGGCTCAGTTTGTGGTGGGAGGTTTACAGCAGTTGTGTTTTAGTGGAGAATACCATCCACACTGAACTTTGAGCTCTGAAATGTGTCATGGAAACTAGATTGAGTGCTTTTGACTTAGTCATGGACAACAAAAATTGAATATCCTGTGGGTGTCATTTGTTTTTTAAGTCCCTAAACTTTGCTGCACAATACTTGTTTTAAAAGCACATCGATGGCTCTTGACATGGGTCTTGGCATGCTTTGTATTTTGCTCCTACAGAGCAGCTGGTGATCCAGCAGAGGGAACTGGGAAACCTAATTCCAGAACCATGCTGGTGCTGACGCAAAGGAGAAAACAAACATCAGATCAAATCACAAGAGCTCTCAGAGAGCCAAGGGCAGTCACATATGTAAGAAAGGGAGCCAGAGAAGCCAATGTGCTGCATTTTGAGGAAAATTTAGATAATTTGACAAAACTGCCCTTTTTTAGCTCTGACACTGAGGTCTCCTGATTGTTGTCTGAGATAAAACAAGGAGAAAATGCTTGTCTAAGCAGTCAGGCAAAAAAGGTGCTTTTGTAGCCAAGTGCAAAAGAAATTGGGTTCAGGCTCCACCTTTGGAGAGTCCTACAAATCAGAGGCAGATTAGTGATGCTCCACAGGTTTCCTCACAAAGAACAAAACTGAGTAGAGGACAATTTCTCAAGGATCCCAGAAGCTCTGAAGAGCCAAAAGTCTGCTCCCAGACACTGCTCCAAGCTTTGCAGCAATAATTCTGCAGTAGGAGTTAAACACAGACCATCCTTAGCCAGAAACTGCTTAAGTTTAGGAGACAGAAGTTACACTTTGCAATCCAGGTACCCTACAAGGTCTCAGCAAGATCTTGGCTGATTTTTGATAAAGAATCAGTAAAAGCACAGGTTTGAGAAAACTTACAGAGAATCAAGCAGAAGGGAAAGCTCAAAAGCAGCACTGGCATGCAGGTAGGCCAAGAAGACCCATAGCTACATGCCAGCCTGCTCCTGCTATTTCTCCAAAATAGAACAGGTACATTTAAGTTAATTTTAAAATAAGAGATGCAAACCTGCTAAACTTGCTCCAAGGGTCCCCAGATCAGCAAATGGATCCAGTGTTTGGGGTTTAGGCTGATGAGTGGGAGTGCTGTGGAGGGATCCTGTAGGACTGGTGGCTGCTGACTTACTTCCCATTCCTATGCCACCTGGAAAAAAACCCACCATTTCATATGAAAGAAAAAAAACAACTCTTTCACTTCCCCAGTGCTCAGTTAGGTGATGCTGGAAGACTGCTAATAAAATGAAAATGAAGTGCACTATTGTCAGGTTCCTTAGCAGTCTCAACTCAGTGTTGGCCCAGACTGGTTGCACACCCACTCACAATTAGGCTTAGCAACAAGAATGTTCCCTAGACTGTCTCTGATGACAGAGTAATTGTGACAAACAGGTGTATTTTAAGAACTAGAAGCCTTTGGGAAACAACTTTTGGTAGGACAAACATACTTCTTCCAAGGTTAGAAAGAAGCATGCTGCTATTTAGCAGCATCCCAGAAATGCATAGCACTTTCCAGGTCCTTCTCGTGGCTTTATGCTGGAATGAAACACAGCCACGTACATGCTCACCAACCACCTGTCTTGCTTCAGAACCTGTTTTCTTGAGGTTCTATTTTAATAGAAAAAAGTTTAGCCAGATCCTTACCTGGATGACTAAGAGACCAGGTATAGCAAACTGGCTACAGTTCTATTGGTCAAAGTACTTAGCAGTAGTAAGGGGCAGTCTATTCTCTGCAGTTGTTTCCCCTCTCTCAAGGCTCCTTAGGGGTTTTTTGTTAAGCCTCCTGAATTTTTATGACACATACCTGGTTTGTTGGGCCAGTCCCAACCACTGGAAACATCTGGTTGTATGGAAACTGTTGGTGTGCTAGAAGCTAAAGCAGAACAGTTACATGTAAATATCTCAAAGTACCACAGCACAACCAACATAACCCAATGTCTAGGAAGAGAAGACACAGAGCAGGAGAGACAGCATGGTGTCCACTTACTATTTGCCAATTCAAAGTGAACTTCTCCCCCATGATGGGCATTACAGATTGAACCTTTTTGTCCTATTACATCCAGTTCTGGGGACCTCAGGGGAATGCTTGAAAGAGTTCAGTGCAGAGCCACAAAGATGGTGAAGGCAGTGGAACATCTTCCTTATGAAGAAAGGCTGAGGCCGCTGAGACTCCTTAGCTTGGCAAAGAGGAGCCTGAGGGGTGACCTCATTCATGTTTATAAGGTGTGAAGGGCAGTGTTGGGAGGGCAGAGCCAGGCTCTGCTCAGTGATGTCCAATGACAGGACAAGGGGCAATGGGTGCAAGTTGGAGCAGAGGAGGTTCTACATGAAAATAAGAATAAAAACTTTTTCACTGGGAGGGTGCCAGAGCCCTGGAACAGGCTGCACAGACAGATTGTGGAGTCTCCTTCTCTGGAGACATTCAAAACCCATCTGGATGCATTTCTGTGTGACCTGCACTAGGTGATCCTGCTCTGGCAGGGGGAGCAGACTGGATATGTGAGGTCCCTTCCAATCCCTAACATTGCAGTTTTCATCTCATATGATAGAGGTGAATGGCGAAGGACAGATTTGCAGTGTTCAGTTTATGGTAGCTTGGCATCAGAGGGCTTTATGTACTTACAAAAACCTCACCACCAGAATAACACAAAGAGATTTGTATTTCTGAAAACATCTCAACCCAAGCAAATATCCTACACGTGAAGGATAAAGATGGAGGAAATCGGTAAAGCAAAGCAGCCCACAGACATAAACCAGAAGGGACAGAGTCCTTCCTTCAGCCTCGTATCAAACAGAGTCTGTAGGCCTATGCAGCTCACCCTGCCAGCATTTCATTAATCTGTAGGCACTAGCAGGGTAATTTAATACCTCATCATGCTGGGACACCACTGAAATTCTTTTCATTAGCACAGTCAGCTCCTAGTGCAACCCAACTATCTGATTCACAGAGTTAATATCCAGTACCCAAGCTTGGCAAAGCAAGGACACGAGCAGTGCCAACAGCACACTACTCCTCCTCTTTGTCATTTTGGCTTTCTAGTGAGACTGCTGCACCCAAGGAACATGTGTTGGGTGATCAGGGAAACGAATTCCTATCTGAATGTGTTTCAGAGGAAGTTAAAAGAAATGTTGACATGTAGGAGAAGGAGACAACTAAGAAACATTTCAAACAGAAGAAAAAAGTCCAATAAAGACAAAAAAGAACCAACTTTCTCTTCAATTCAACTGTGATTTTGGCCAGTGTTACCATCAGAAGTAAAGAAAACAGATGCCTGTAACTAAAATCATTAAAGGACATGTGTTTTCTCTAACAGGCTTAATATGCCATGCTCTATTTAGCTCAATTAATGGTAGTTTGGTTCAAACGAGATCTTCTCACCACAGGAATATGCAGGCAGACATTCTTCATGGTCTTGTTTTTCATGTATACAAATAGCTTATTAAGTAAGTAAAAGACTTGGGCAAAACTTAGCCTCATCCTACCATACTTCAAACTATGAATAAAGATTTAAGGCTGGAAACAAAAAAGCTCTTTCCTGTGTAGTGGGGATTCTGTGGTTTGGAGTCATTTTATGGTGAGCATTAGCTCGTACTTAACGGCTCCAGCATTATTTCAAAGCAGCATTTCGCATTTACTCAAACACAGCAAAAGGGCTTCACTTTCTTACCCATGTGAAAGGGATCACTGTGCACTGTTGGTGAAGGGCTTCTTGTTGCTTGAAGGAAAGGATCACCAGGGACAGATGATGAACCAAGAAAGGAACCCAGGAGATCTGGACCAGCTTGCTTTGGGCTACTTCCAAACGGATCAAAGGCAGTGGCTGTGAAAACACATTTGAGAAAACTAAGTTATTAACTTGTACAATGAACAAGTACAACTTAATAATGTACAAGCTGCAGGGAAAAGGCACTGGTGTTGAAGACCACCTACTACCTGCAGATACCAAACAGGGAACAACATGCAACTGTGTGAGAGCTGGGCTGTCCTTACACAGAATTGCTGGAGCAGGTCCAGAAGAGGCCACAAAAATGATCAGAGGGCTGGAGTACCTCCTCTATGGGGACAGACAGAGTTGGAACTGTGCTGCCTGGAGAAGAGCAGGCTCCAGAGAGACCTTAGAGCAGCCCTCCAGTACCTGAAGGGGGCTGGAAAGTGACTTTTTACCAGGGCTTGTAGTGGCAGGATGAGGAGGAGGGGATTGAGACTGGAAGCAAGGAAGAAACTTTTACAGTGAGGGTGGTGAGACACTGGAACAGGTTGCCCAAGTTGTCGGTGCCACCTCCCTGGAGATGTTCACGGCCAGAGTGGATGAGGCCTTGAGCAATCTTATCTAGAGGAAAGTGTCCCTGCCCATGGTAGGGGGTTGGCACTAGATGATCTTTAGTTTCTCTTCCAATGCAAATCATTCTATGATTCTATAAATCAGGCCTCTCTAGCCAAATTGTAGGGGATCTAGAGACCCACATGGCTTCATCACAGCAACACATCAGCTGATTCCAGCTGTCATTGCGAAGGACAGGGGATGAATTTACAAGCAGTCAAAAGAGTATTCAGCTATTTAGATACTTCAGATGAAGTTTCAACTTGCACATACTGCCAATAGATAAAGGGATGGTGAAGACCAGCTTGGAGTCAGTCAGCACTCTGGTGCAATTCCTGCTTCTTCTGACCTGAACACAGTCAAAAGTTACGCATGTCAAGGGTGAAAGCGACATCATCTTGAAACAGCCTTGGGAAACAATTGGTACCTTTCCTACAATACTTCACTTGTTCCAAACCCTACTTCATTCTCCAACTCTTTTTCCACACACCCCCCACCACCACTCCATTTTCATGTAAAAAGCCCAGCAAGCCAAACCAAGAAAAGAAACCCCTTTGAAGTCTCTCAAATTCTTACCTGCCAACAAATTTAAGGTAAAGAGCATCCAGAACAGAGATGCAAAACATACTACCGTGAGAAAGGCACAATCCTGAGAAGCTGTGTGTTGTGTTCATGATGATACTCATTACTTATGCTACTCATTGCTTAGGATACATAAAAAATTACTGGCTTCACTTATCTCACAAGCTCCTTTCCTGGCTTAGGAATAAAATGTGAAATCACTGAGCAGAATTAGTTCTGTTCCAATGCAAGCCAGGACACTATGGGATACTTGTCCTTTCAAGCACCACAACCTGGTCCTGCAAAGCGTAACAACATCCAGAAATTGATTTCCAGTGCTAATGCTGCACTCCTGTCTTCCAAGATGTTTGCCTGTACATCCTTCCCACCCCCTGGGTCAAAGCTCTCAGACTGAAGATACAACAGCCACAGCAAGATGATCCTTCTCTCTGTATAAGCAGCCCGATTTCTTCTCCTGAAATTTGTATTTTTCTCCCCTTTCCCACCCGCAGTCCTTAGGCTCCCTCTCTTCCTTCCTTCTCAGACTGCAGCACAAGTAGATTGTGTTTGCAGGGTAGTATTACATCAGCACAACCAGTAGAATAGAAGGCTCTAGGGAGGTCTTCTGTTGGCCTTTTGATACTTAAAAGGGCTGATCAGAAAGCTGGGGATGTATTTTTGAGCAGGATAAGGGGGATGGTTTGAACTAAAAGAGGGAGATTCAGACCAGAGAGAAAGAAGAAATATTTGACACTGGGTTGGGCGAGACACTGGCCTAAGTTTCCCAGGGAGGTGGTAGGTGTCCCATTCCTGGAGCCATTCCAAGTTAGGTTCTTTGGGGCTCAAAGCAACCTGCTCTAGTTGCAGGTGTCCCTGCTGACTGCATGGGGGTTGAACTAGATGATCTTTAAAGGTCCCTTTCAACCCCAAGCAGTCTACAACTCTTTACTCATGTCCTCTTTGCTCCAGTAGAGACTTCAGAGAGTAAAGTAATAATCTGGTTTAAATGTGAAGAGGCGCCAACTCCTGTTCCAGAGCAGAGAAGTTGGATGGCTTCTTGGGACCTCTCAACAGCAGTTAATTGTCATGAAATGAGCATACCAAGAAGAATTCAACATCCCACAGATCACCCTGGTGGAGTTCTCAATGTGTGTGCCCCACCAAATAACACACTAGGCACAGCCACTATTACCTTCTCCCACTCTTGGGGACGGGGATGGGGATGCTGAAGCTGCAGAACGCCGAGGAGTTGACTGCACAGATCCAGGTCCCCCCACATGGAAGACCTCCTCAGCAGCAGGCTGTCCACTTTGACGCTGAGAACTTGGCCCACCACCCCCAAACAAATCATTCAGCAAGTCTGAGTTAGAAGGGGCAGCAGTGGGCTGCGAGGGAAAACTCTTGCTCATAGGGCTACCATCCAGGCCCAGCAGGTCCACATCTTCAGGTGGAGGTGGTGCTGGAGGCTCTTGCTGCTTTTTGCTGTGTTTTGGTGTCCCGTGAGGCTTGTCACCACTGGCATTACTGTGCTGACTGGAAAGGGACAAGAGTTCGTCATCTGACTGTTCACTTTCCTCATGCACCAACGCTGCTCGATCCTCAGAGGTGGGGTGAGAGCTACTTTTGTCAGATTTCTGATCTAAATAATGATTAGAAATAAAATTAGACAGCTGTTAGTTTTGTCATCACAAGAGGTCCTGTCCAAAGCAGCTTACAAGCAGAACAAAAAGCTATCAAGAACATCACTGCAGCATTTGGCTGGATGTTACAATAAGAGCCCTCTACAAAGATTCAAGTCTCTGCTGGTCTGTATTTGAAGGAGACAGTTTTATAGATCACAGGCAGTGGATCGTTGACTGTCCCCAAGCCTGAAGAGTCAGCAAGTCTAACACTTAGAGGTACAAACTGAATGAGCTTCTGGGTCAGAACCAAGCATCCAGGATGCTCTCCAACCATACCTCAAAAGAAGACTCCTTTATAATGAGTAATGACGTCAACCACCTTCCTAATTATGCCTACAAGCATCTCTTCCACTGGGTTCCAACCTACAGTGACACTGCTGCCAGAGGAGGAATGCTGCATTCAGCAGTGCTGTGAGATTTGCATGGTGTTGAGCATTTCTAACACAACAGCATCCTGGCTTGGATAAGCAATGGTGTGACCAGATGCTGAGCAGTGATTGCCTCCATGTACTGGGCACTAGTGAGGCCAAAACTCAAGTACTGAGTTCAGTTTTGGGGCACTCGCTACAAGAAGGGCATTGACAGGCTGAAGTGGGTCCAGAGAAGGGCAACAAAGCTGGTGAAGGATCTGGAGAACAAGTCCCATGAGGAGCAGCTGATGGACCTGGGACATCAGCCTAGAGGAGAGGCAGCTGAGGCGTGACCTTCTGGCTCTCTACAACTTCCTGAAAGGAGGTTGAAGCCAGATGGGACTTGGTTTCATCTCCCAAGGAACAAGCAATAGGACAAGAGGAAACAGCCTCAAGCTGCACCAGGGGAGGCTTAGATTGGACAGGAGGAACAGTTGCTTCATGGAAAGGGTTATCAAGACCTGGACCCACTGCCCAGGGCAGTAGTGGAGTTCTTGTCCCCAGAGGGATTGAAAAGCCATGCAATGTGATATTGAGGGATGTGGTTCAGTGGTGACCTGGCCGTGCTGGGTTAACGTTTGGACATTAAAGGTCTCTTCCAACCAAAATGATGCTGTGATTCTGGGATTGCTAAATGCCTCTGAGGGAAACACTCTCAGTGCTACCTTCTCACAGCATTGTGTTGGTAACACAACATGAGGAAAAAGCTGCATTAAGGAGGCCTCCAGTGAAGCTCTACAGTAGAGCAATGTCAATAATTGTCACATACAGCACAGACAGGAGAAGTCTGAGGAGGATGTTGTAGGAAATTAATTCCCACTACATTGCAACATAAAGGTGTGAGTAGCAATATCCTGCAATCTAATGGGAAAGACATGTTACAATCAGATCCTTCTGCACAGCTCTGCTCCAGGAAGGACTAAGAGAGAGTTGTCTCTCTTGTTTGAAGTAGATTTTACTTTGAAGACCAAGTCTGCATACCTTGCCAGCTGAGAGATGAGAAGAATGCACTCTGTCCAACGTTCCTTAGGTTATCCTGGGGTGAATCTGTAGGACCTCTACCTGCAGCACACAGCACCACATCAGTAAAATCCAGAAAAACTACATTCAGCAAGCAGCTGAGCACAGGAGTTGAGTACAGCAGCTCTTACCTGCCAAAGCAAGAGTGTCCTGATGCTCCTGATGAGAGGAGAAGAGAATGCTTGGATTGATGTCTTTTGTTGTGAAGTTCTCCCACGGGGGAGTTAATTCAGTTTGCCTGTCAGTAGACTGTATTTCTACGTCCAGTATAACATGAAAGAGCTGAGGGTATTTGTCTGGAGAGTCACAGGCATCCAGTTCAGGTCTAAAATGGAGACAAATAGAGCAGTTAAAAAGGAAAGGCTATTTCTGCAAAACTGTACCAAGTCTCCCTATAAGTGCACACTGACAGACTTTTCCCACTTCATCTGGGAATATTCCCCTTCAACCTTCCGAAGGCTTTCACACTGCAGGTTTGATTAATGGACAGTTTGAAATACTTACTTGGTGAATTTTAGTGTGGTTGTTCCCAGGGCTATGAATCCAGTATGAAATTGAATTTGGAATATTTGTGTGTTGGTCATCTGAAAACAACAGAGAGCAGACTGAGCAAGACCTTAAATTCATGGCATTAAAAGAATTGCTCTAGCATGTACAGAGTGAAATCTACATTAAGGGTTAGGGTGAAGGGTCTGGAGAGCAGGCCTGGTGAGAAGCAGCTGAGGGAACTGGGGTTGTTCAGCCTTGAGAAAATGAGGCTGAGGGGAGACTTCCTGACTCTCTACAACTCCCTGAAAGGATATTAGAGCCAGGTTGGTGTCAGTCTCTTCTCTCAAGGAAAAAAGTGGTAGGATGAGAGGAAACAGCCTCAAGTTGTACTAGGGGAGGTTTAAGTTGAACAGGAGGAACAATTTCTTCCCCAAAGAGTTGTCAAAGTCTGGAACAGGTTGCCCAGATGACTGACTGAGCCACAGAAATTGCCCTTTCCCCCTGCCAGTGACCAAAACCAGGTGAAGGCTGCTCTAGAGCAAGCAAAACAGAGGCCATGCACCAATGATGGCTCAAGTAAGTCATTCTAATCCAAGCACAAGAAAATCTCCTTACATCTCTTTAGAGACTTTGGTGGTGGTTTGTCCTGAGCTAGTTACTGATGGACAGTTTCTCTCTTCTACATCAGCTGGAAGGATCCTACATTCTACTGTGGGCACCACCTCCATTAGGAGCCACCGCAGGCATCACAGACTTCTTTATACACAGGCCTTTACTTTGATCAAATTTTGTGTTGTGCCTACTGCTAAGAATAGAAGCTTTCATCACAAGTGCCACAAGCATGTTTAGACCTTATCTTTAGCCATCTCTTAGTTACATTGCCTCTGCCATGCAAGAGAAGTTGAGCTCCTACTTTTGCTTGAAGGCGTCCCCCAATGGTTGACCTCATATGGTAGACAGAAACAACAACATCTCCATGGACAGTAGCTCCCAGAGGAATTAGGACTTTCCCCTCTTGCACACGGTATTCTCTTTATGGGAAAAGAAGGAAATCCACAGTTAAGCTCCCTTCCTCAATGCCATAACCATCAATGGCAACATAAAAGCTCTATTCTCATCCAGGCCAAGCACCAAGAAGATCCATTGAGTGCTTTGCTTGGAGTTAGACTTAGTTGAAAAACATTTCCTAGGAGAAACCAACACAGCACCGAACCATCTCTGCAAAGGTCTCTCACTGCATGACAACTTCAGACTGACTTGTCTGACACTAGACATGAACTGAACAAATGCACTCCCTCTGCAGCAGAGACACTGGGCACATTATAGCAAAACGAAAGCCTCCTTGGACAAAGCTCCTAAGGACGGCAGGAGATCACAACACTCACTTCATTCTTTCATACTCCTGGGCAGTGCTGAGGATTCTGGTTTCCCCACTGAGAATGTCACAGAAGGGCCGGCAGCCATTCCGTTGCTTGTTGAAACAGGGAACTGGGCTGAGGGTGACTGACTTGATAGTGAGTGGTTTGCAGTGAGGAATGACAGGCTTGTCTGCTATTAGATCACAAATGTATCCTATGTACCTGCAGAAAGAGAAAGCCATTATTGAAAACCATCCCAGCTGACCACTTCTCATTCTGTACCTGAAGTCTACCTTGAAATCTAAGTAAAAGTCTTATTCTATCACAGTTCCAGGACTGGAGTTTCTATGTACTCACCCTCATAGTTAGCACTAAGTCTACACTTCCATTTCTGGAGCTCATAGAAAGACAGGGGTTGGAAGGGGACCCCAGAGTTCATCCAGTCTTCCTTAATGCAAGCACACCTAAAGCAAGCTGCACTGGAATGCACCCAGGTGGGTTTTGAAAGTCTCCAGAACAGGAGACTCCACAACCTTTCTGGGGAGCCTGCTTCAGGGCTCCAGCACCCTCACAATGATGAAGTTTCTCCAAAAGGTCAAGTGAAACCTCCTGGGTTCTAGTTAGCACCCATTGCCTCTTGTTTATCCCTGGCCACCACTGGAAAGAGCCCACCTCCATCCCCATGACGTCCACCCTTTAGATATGTATGTGTTGACACAATCCCCTCTCAGTCTTCAAGAGGAAGGAAGGTGCCCTTCAGCTTTGAGCTGAAGATCTTTTCTCCTCACCTTGAGAGAGAAGATGCTGAGCAATTTTTTTCCTAGTTTACAAGTAGAAGTTTGCCTTCTACTTTACATGCAGATAGCAAATGACTTAAGAGTCATGTCCAGCAGGATCATCATTATTACATACATTGCATCTTTGGTTTACTCTGAAAGGCAGTTTCTCCTCTGCTAATGGAAATTGTGAAGACAATTTTACACTGAAAACTCCTGTAAGGATGAAGAACATGAGGAAAGGATTTCACCCAGATCCTCTTAACTACAGGTTTATCAGCTTTTCCAAACCAGTGAGCAAAGCTACAGTAGTATTTAATTTGTTTCCCTCTATTGCTGTTACATAGGGTAAGAGGAAATGGCCTCAAGTTGCATCAGGAGAGATTCAGATTGGATGTTATAAAGAAATGTCTTTCCTGCCAGAGTGGTCAAGCATTGGAACAGGCTGCCCAGGAAGGTGGTGGAGTCACCATCCCTGGAGGTGTTCAAAACACTTGTAGATGTTGCACTTCAGGACATGGTTTAGTGGCCATTAGTTGTACTTAATGACCTTAGAGGTCTTTTCCAGTCTTAATGACTATGAGACTCTATCAGTGTGGGTAAGATGGAAGTGGCCACAAACATCAGTTAAGACCTATCACAGCTAAGCACCATGGCAAGAGTTCTGCTTGGAGAAGTTTGTAGCATGAGGACCACAGCTTGCTTCATAGCCTTTAGCCAGCATACTCTACCTCCTGTGAGATGGCCACAGTACAATTCCAGGTCTCTTTGTGTTCAGCAGCTGCATAGCAGGGCCTGGATTAGAGAAGAGGTGACAGAAACAGAACATCGCACTGACCAGAACTGCTGAGGCTGCACGGCCATCCTGTTAACAGAAAGGGCAAGGGAAGAGAAACATGTGTCAGCATCAGAGACATCATTGCAGTTTCATCAGAACACTCTCTGCTCTTCCTTCAATCATATAAAATGCCTCCAGAAAGACCAGGACTGAGAATGCAAGATGATGAGGACTCTCCTGTGTTACTTCACACCTAGGACTCCAGTGAGCAGCACTGGCCTGCAACAAAATTAAGTTAGTATTCCATAAGCAGCCAAAGCTGAGCTTTAGACTTGGGTTTGCAAATTTTCTCTACAAATGTGGGTGTTCCATGGCTGCTCCTAAGCTGTAATTGTTTCAAACATGGATCTGGACCTGGCCACAAGGGTCAGAGTACACCCATCCCACAGCTGCAGACACTTACTTAACAGAAATTCCACCTACAAGGAGTTCACACACAAAAAAGGCAACCCAAGACTACCACACCCAACACCTCCACAGCCCTCAACTCACAGATTACTTATTCTGGGACAATTCTAGGTCTTCTTTAGGTTGATTATGGGGTAAGGTTTGTTGTTGAGTTTGGTTGATAAGACCAAACATACAGAAGTATCCCCAGTGCCCTGGATCCCTTCTATACCCAGGAGCATGAGGTGATGAGCCACATGAACCATTCCCCAGCTCTGGCAAGCCAAACAAAGAAAAAAGCCCTTCTAGCACTGTCCACCAAAATCCAGGTCTGATGCCTGCTTAGATTTGGATGCACACTTGTGGTGCAGTGATGAGTACAAGAACTTGGTCAGTGTCCCTGGAGTACCATGCACCCAGCTTGTCTCCCACTTAGAGTGGGACAGAAGACTCCAAAAGTCAAGACTCACTTATGAGGAAGAAGTGGGAAACCTACTGCTCCACCAGGCAGGTGGTCACCCTCAAAGTCTGAAACATAAGGTAGAAGTTACACAGGCATCTTGCAATTGCTTGGTTTTACACCATTTAGGCACTCCAGTCATACTGTAGGATTGGCCATGCCAGAGCTGACCCAGACCCCACTAACCTGCTGAGCCTGAGCACACACTATCTGCTTTGCTAAGATTTAGTCCCTACCAGTTGCTTCTGAAAAGATATCTCAGGTTCATATAAACTCTGAGGACTCCTGCAGACTTTCTAGAAAGTGCTGAAAGGACTCCCTGTCCTTCACAGCATCGTCTCAATAAATCATAGCCATGGTAAAGGGTTGCTGTGGCTGGTGCTGCAGTGTCCTGTGCACCCCGGCTAAGTTCTGTCTCACTTCAACCTGGCTACGATGCTATTTACGAGTGACTGAAATTCAGTGGTCAGAGGAACAATCTATCTCTGTTAGTTTGGTAGAGGCAATGGACATTGCCATGTCCTGTAACTAAATAGTTAACTTCTTAAAGCACTGCAAATCAACTGTAGAATTACACAGGATTTTATTATGCACTATTCAGTGTGAAGGGAAAACAAAGTCAATATATAGGAACAACAACAAAAAAATGCAGTCCAGGGTTCAATATTCAGCTTCTGTGGCTATCTGGAAACCAACAGCCATTGTTCAGAGACCCTCTGTGCTTCACATCTCAAAGGAACTGGATTCTTGAGCTAGATTTCCAGGACTGGAGATTTCAAGTGGATCTTTATCGCCATTTGAATTGGAACTTATATCCCCCAGCCACTGGCTGTGCTTCACAAGGCAGAAATGCCAGATTCATCTGTGAGGTCTGTGCAGTTTGGGATCAGTCATTTCCTCTGTGCCTTACAGTTTATGCTGATCAGGGCTGACAGCTTCCCAGATTTAATTTAGGCTGCAGGAGCAGAACAGAACTCTCCTTTTGGGCATTGCTGTCAAGATGAAAGGTTGCATGGGGAAATTACGAATCATGCAGAATCACATCCTCATGCATCCTAATCTACAGCCCAGCAACCACTTCAGCTGTGGTGGACAAAGAGGACCAAAAGGCAACTGGAGTGCTTCAGTCAAGTGGTGACAGCAAGAGACTTTTGCAATCTCAGTTTCAAGGTTTGACAGGATTCCAGCTCTGCGCTTGCTTCCCAGCTCCCTTAGTTACCCTCAGTCTGGAGGCTGTTTTTGTCCTACAGCAACTTAAAAAGACATAGGAGGCTGATAACTCTTATGGTTGGTTCTTGGGTGAAGATCAACCCTTTTTACTACTCACCTTCAGTAGTTCAGTGCTAGAATGATTATGATCTCTTTTGTTTTGTATTTCTGCTTCTCATTCAGCATTAGGTCTTCCAGCTTAGCTGTGCATGGAAGATGAAGCCCCCTTCTAGAGGGACATCTTTATTAGATTTCTCTCTCTTTCACAAACCATCACCATCCTTGCACACAGGCTCCAGACAAGCCACGTGCAGTATGACCCTCAAAACGTGTCAATTCCTGGTGTACTCACCATGCAGTGGATGACACACACGTTTTTGGGGTTCTGCTGAAGCCAGTTGTGCATGTTCTTACAGACAGCGTAGAGGTTGTGCAGACTGGGTGCCTGTCGGACTGGCCAGCTACATTCAGATACCTACAGGATGGCAAATTGAGAAGAGAAGGCTCTGGGGAGACCTTAGAACAGCTTTCCAGTACCTGAAGAGGCCTACAAGAAAGCTGGGGAGGGACTTCTTACAAGGGCTTGTAGTGACAGGACAAAAGGGAATGAACTCCAGCTGGAAAGGGGGAGACTGAGACTGGAGATTAGGAAGAAATTTTTCCCAGTGAGGACAGCGAGACACTGGAACAGGTTGCCCAGGGAGGCTGTGGATGCCCCTTCCCTGGAACTGTTTGAGGCCAGGCTGAGGCCTTGAGCAACCTAGTCTATGGGAGGTGTCCCTGCCAATGGCAGGGGGTTTGAAACTAGATGATCTTTAACGTCTCTTCCAAGCCAACCTGATTCTATGAAAACCAGTTTGATAAAGTCCTGAAGTAAGGCATGCTTCGACAAATGCTTTCTGCCATGAAACTTTCTTCTCTTTCACAAGCCAGCGTTACAAGCTTGAAACCTGCTCCATCTCCTCTCATGGATAAGTTTGCTTTGTGAATCTCATGACTTATGAGGAGACTAACAAACAAGAACTCAACATTAAACAGCATAATGTTGTGTTGTGTTGTCACTGACTGTACATTCAACATTTACACTCCAAGTCAGATTATCTTGAGAGGCCTTTCAGAACACTCCAGCCTCTCAGCAGCATATTGACTTGTGTTGTGTCTAAAGCCTTCGTACAACTTGTCCCCTACAAGGACACTAAGCATCTGTTGTTCTGCACCATTTTGTGTCTCAGGATTATTTTCAAGCCCTATGTGACAGACAGTAAGCTGACGAAAGGGAAGCTTCTGTTACAAAATGAAGCATATCTGAATAAGTCTCATTAAGACAGGAGCCAGGAAAATGAATGACTTTCCCTAGACCTGAAAAGCCACAAATCCTGAAGTATGTCTAGTTACTATTCATCAAGTCCTAGTTCTGAGTCATCACACTTGTCTCAGGCACAGGCCTTACGGTTTCCAACAGCACATCAATAGCCTTCTGCAGGCATCTCCCCATTTCATCTGGTTTTGATCAACATCCCTGGAGGCGTTCAGGAAAAGCCTGGATGAGGCACTTAGTGCCATGGTCTAGTTGACTGGATAGGGCTGGGTGATAGGTTGGACTGGATGATCTTGGAGGTCTCTTCAAACCTGGTTGATTATATTCTAACATCTGTTTTTAAAAGGCATTTCTGGCTAGAAGAAATGTAAAGGAGAAATGTCACGAGGCTTGTCCTCAAAGAATTGATTGTCTGTCTCTCAGCTGAAGTTTGGACCCTACTTAATTAGAAGCAGGGGCAGGGAGGAGAGGGCTTGCCCAGCTGTTCCGAAATTGCCTTGGGCGAGCTGCTCTAGTGGGAGGTGTCCCTGCCTGTGGCAGGGGGTTGGAGCTGGATGATCCTTGAGGTCCCTTCCAACCTAAACCATTCTATGATTCTATACCTGAGTGTGTCATCTCGCAGAGGGAAGAAGTGCTCCAGGTTGCACAGAACCTCTCTTTAGGGCTCTCTCTTACATATACCTGCACAACATCTTACAGGAGAAGCAGGAATCTGGACTCAAACAGGAGAACTCCCAAGCTGTGCTGGGTCTAGTCAAGAGGGAGATTTTTGTCTAATATCTAATTAGATACTTGTCTAATTGCTTTTTAAATCCAGAAGTTTTTCATTTGCACAATAGCCTGAAATTAAGCTGTGCACTTGGTGAGCAAGCAGAAACTACCAAACAAGTGAATCACAGAATATATCTGGTTGGAGACCTCAAAAATCACCCAGTCCAACCTTTAACTCCGTTCTGAACCTTGGAAGGCAGTGAATGGCCACTCTACAGCGTTATCATAGAATCATTTGGGTTGGAAGAGACCTTCAAGATCATTGAATCCAACTCTTAACTCAGCACTGCCAGGTCACCACTAAACCACATCCCTCAGCATTACATCTAACACTGCTTTGGAATGGGCTGCCCAGGGAGGTGGTAGAGTCACTGTCCCTGTAGGGGTTCAAGAAAAGCCTGGATGAGGCACTTAGTGCCATGGTCTAGATGACTGGATAGGGCTGGGTGCTAGGTTGGACTGGATGATCTTCGAGGTCTCTTCCAACCTGGTTGATTCTATGATTGATTCTATGGGAATTCTACCACTGCCCTGAGCAGCCTTTGCCAGGGTTTCACAACCCTTTTGGAGAAATTGTTCCTCATGTCTAACCTAAACTTCCCCTGGTGCAACTTGAGGCTGTTTCTTCTTGTCCTAACATTTGCTCCTTGGAAGAAGAGATCAATCCTCACCTGGCACCATCCTCCTTTCAGGGAGGTGTAGAGTGAGGTGGTCTACCCTCAGCCTCATTTTCTCCAGGCTGAACAACTGCTCCTCACAAGACTTCTGCTCTAGACCACTTGGCAGCTTTGCTGACCTTCTTTGGACACACCCCAGCACCTCAACCTCCTTCTTGGAGTGCGTCACCCAAAACTGAATGCAGCCAATTCTCATTCCCCATCACCTTCTCCTTGTCTCAAGAGCTGTAGTTGGTTTAATTCCCTGTGCTGCATAGCCTTGCTTTTCCCTTGCCTCCACTTTTCCTGTGGACTTTCAAGAAGGGCTGAGGGGGCACAAAACCCATAGAGGTTCACTGTGCAGCAACCCCCCGTCAAGGAACAGCCAGTGTTAGGCTGCTGGTGCACAGGCCTACTGCAGTCATGGGACCATTGTAAAATGTGAATTATAGCATGAGCATGTGGCCAGTAGGAGGAGGGAGGTTCTTCTTCCCCTGTACTCAACAGTGGTCAGGCCACACCTCGAGTACTGTGTCCAGTTCTGGGCTCCTCAATTCAGGAGAGATGTTGAGGTGCTGGAATGTGTCCAGAGAAGGGCAACAAGGCTGGGGAGGGGCCTGGAACACAAACCAGAGAGGGTTTTTTTTTCTCTCTCCCTCAGAGAGGCTGAGGGAGCTGGGGATGTTTAGCCTGGAGAAGAAGAGGCTCAGGGCAGACCNTATTCTATTCTATTTATTCAGTTCTTTAATTAAGGCAGAATGTTGATGCCATAAATGACATATTTTATGGTCTCCATTATTTTATACTGCCACAGAGGTTGTTTTTTTATCAAGCAGAAGTCTCCTCCTCCCAGCCCTCAACCATGTCTCCCAAAGCCTGCTGCAGAAAAGACCACTAAAGTACCATTCAGATTGGCAGTGTCCGATTAACAGGACCAGTGACCCTCTCACTCACAATTATCTGAGCAGACCTCACAGCAATGACTGTCAAGCATCTGGCAAAGCCATTATCAAGTAAATAATATACATTTTCCAACATTCCATAATTATATATTTATGTTGTCTGTAATTAGGCATCTGCCTGCTGGCTCACAATTAGGAAATCTAACTAATGTAAATGCACTAACATCTCATTTCTTTCAAACAACCTCACCACCTGAAAGACACTTCTTAAGACAACCTAAAGGAAAACCTTATAGAAAAGTGACAGAAATTCTTCTAGAGCTGTGGAAACAAGCAACTGGGACTCATTTCAATTTAGCAGTAGGGCAGCAACAGCCAAGAATGCAACCCACCAGGTTGCATTCACCAAAATCCACCAAATCCACCAAATCTGAAGTTTGGGGATGCTGATTTGAGCTATGTGTTTTCAAACTGCTCACACTTCCTCCAGCTCTCCTCCTCCCTGGCAGGAGAGACCATCACAACCACATCTGAGCAGCAGGTTTGAGTGTTCACAGCCCTCTCTTATCCTCAAACTGAATTCTTGGGGCTTCATGTCCTGCACAGCCATGTCAGGGCAAGAAAATAGACCTTAGAAAAAGACTTTAGAGAGGCCTTGAGTACCTGAACGTGACCTAGAAGAAAGCTGGGAAGGGACTTTTTACTAGGGCTTGCAGTAATAGGATGAGAGAGAATTGATTTGAGCTGGAAAAGAGGAGACTTAGACTGGATATTAGGAAGAAACTCTTCCCAGTGAGGGTGTAAGACACTATAACAGGTTGGCCAGGCAGGTCACGGATGCCCCCTCTCTGGAGGTGCATCAAGGCCAGGTTTGAGCAACCTGGTCCAGTGGAAGGTGTCCCTGCCCATGGCAGGAGGGTTGGAACTAGATAGCCTTTAAAGCTCCTTCAAACCCCAACCATTTTGTGATTCTATGAAAATGGACCAGCAAGATATTAACTCTCATCTCTCTCCTGTGCCACTACTCAATGTGACCTACTTTGACCTTAGGAAAACCCCCACATTTTAGAGATGGGAATTAAAAAACTTCTCAAAGACCAAGTCTGAGTCTCAGATCTTCAGTCCATTTGTCTTGCTTACCCAGGGAATACTCTTACTATGATTTCACCTCCTTGATAGCCCATTAGTAGTTTTGTTTTCCAATATAGATGGAGTTCAACCTGATTCATGTTTCATCTGATCTCACTAATTGTGCAGTGCACATTTCATCTTCCTGAAAGGCATTTAGAGTCAGTATTTCCTAGCCCATAATCTGGAAGTGCAGTATTTTACCACAGGATTCATCATCTCCTTCCTGTGTGTGTCAAAGCAATAGCTTAAAACAGCCTACCAGACTTGGTACATCTAGAAAATCATTGGACTCAACGATCTTAAAGGTCTTTTCCAACCAAAAGCTGTTGATGGCTCTAAGATTCTGAAGCAGCCACACTTTAGGGACCTACAAATTACCTGCTGAGCTGTTAGGTAGGGCAGGAAATAAAACAGAGAATGAAGGAGATACAGAATCACAAAATACCTTTGGTTGGAAGAGGCTTTCAAGGTTATCCAGTCCAACCTTTGGCCCAACAATGTAAGGTCACTCTCTAAGCCATGTCCCTAAACACCAGGTCCAGATGCCATTTAAATACCTCCAGGGATGGTGACTCTACCACCACCCTGGGCAGACTACTCCAATGCTTTCAGTGAGGAAATATTTCCTAATACCCATCTTAAGCCTGGTGTTGAGTGCTGGGCTTTCAAAAGTAGACTTCTCTCCTCCCACCAACAGCAAGAATGATGCACCAGAACTAAGCAAGACCAGAGAATCTCAGCTTTTGAAGTCTTTTAATTAGTCCTTCCTAGACATTCAGTTGTATTTAAAGTCATGGTTTCTTACTGATTGACACTGAAAAATGTGCTTCAAGTGTGAACAGAGTCACTGCCAAAGCTGGATTCAGCTACACCTAAAATTCAAACGAAATGAGGCTCATGCAGCTTGAGATTCACTTGCCCTGACCAAGGATTAAGCCTGGCAACTGCTGCCACCTTTTTTATTGAAGGCAACAAAAATAACTTTGGAGAAAACCTGACAACATCATCACTGATGTCTCCTTGTGGGAGAAGGCAAGGACAAGAGGTTTTTGGAAAGATTAAGTCTAATCTTGCATTTCTATCTTACCTCCTCCTTGGAGGTGTTCAAGGCCAGGTTGGAGGAGGCCTTGAGCAACCTGGTCTAGAGGAAGATGTCCCTGCCCATGGCAGGGGGTCAGAACTAGATGATTTTCATGTTCTAATCAAGCCATACCATTCCAGGATTTCAAAGAGATTTCCTTCAAGAGCCATCAGTGAACCAGGAGTCTCTTTGCACAAGTAGCAAGCGACAAGACAAGAGGAAACAACCTCAAGCTGTGTCAGGAGAGGTTTAGGTTGCACACAAGGAGCAATTTCTTCCCCCAGAGGGTTGTCAAGGTCTGAAACAGGCTGCCTGTATCAGTGGGCAGGGACTGAAGAGCTGTGTATATGTGGTGCTGAGGGACATGGTTAGTGGTCATTTAGCAGTGACTGGTTGGATACTATGATTCTATACTGCCCTGGTTTTAGAGAAGGAAATAGGGGCAGAGAGTAGAGGAGGGTTTTTAAAGTCATACACTAGTGGAAGAGTCAAAATGCCCCATAGAGGCAGTTTCCAGTGCCAAACTCTGCCTGCCAAGGGCTCCTGCACAATTAAAGCACAAGTGAAGGGTTAGCCATTTCTTTTATTGGTAATCTCTTTCAAAGTTCCTTCTCTTTGTTCCTTGTTTCTCTGCAGCAGCTTCTAACAGCTGTGTAGGAGCCAAAAGCAGCACGGGCTCAGCTCCATGCAATGCCACATACTCTCAGAGGCTGCATTCACAGAGTCACTAATTGTGTCAGGTTGGAAGGGACCCTCAAAGGTCATCTTGTCCAACCCCTCTGTAACCAGCAGGGACATCACTGACTAGATCAGGCTGCATCAAGTCACATCAAGTCTGATCTTGAATGCCTCCAAACATAGAGCCTCAATCACATCTCTGGGGAACCTGTTCCAGTGTTTCACCACTCTCATTGTGAAGAGCTTTCTCCTGATGTCCAACCTAAATCTCCCCTGCTCCAGTTTCAAACCATTGCCCCTTATCCTGTCACCACAGGCCCTTCTAAACAGTCCCTCCCCAGCCTTCCTGTAGGGCCCCATCAGCTGTTGAATTACACCCTGAACTTTCCAGCTTGTTAATCCCCATGGTCTCACGGATCAGCTAAAGCCCAGAAATGACCACAGAAGCTTGGAAACACCTAAAATTCCTTCCCGCATCCTGCCACCAAAGCAGGAACTCCTAAAAAGCTGCAGCCTGCTGCTCTTGTTAACCCTCTCAGAAGAGACTCACCCGGTTGTGGAACTTGGCACTGCGATAATACTTGGGTGACAAGTTGAAGACGGTGTAGTGGTCAGGGTGCCTGGAATCCAGGAAGCTCCGGACATCTTCAATGTGGTTCCTGAACCCCAGCTCAACCCCTTCCGCTGGAAAGGACATCACTAGAAACAGAAGGAGGAAGCAGGCTGAGCATGTCCTAGGAAGTGCTCAGGGAGCTCTGAACCCTGGGAGACAAGTTTGATTTACCCCAGAGGCAGCACTTACCGATGATTCTTGAGGTAATGTATGAAATATCTAGCTCTCCCTTGGTGTAACTACAAGACAAAGCAGGAGACATGTTTAGAGAAGACAGCAGAATTAGAACCATGACAGGAGTGTTTTCCCCCCAGAGACTTGCTTTTGACAGGGGGAAGATAAAAAAAGAAAAAGAAAGCTCTTCAGACCAATCCTCTGTCCTTAAGAACAGGGTACAAAGAGCTTCCTGCAGAGTGACCCAGCCTTCCCTGCTGCACACACAACTAGCGAGAGGTGAGAGCTCTCACAAAAGGTCCCTTTTCCCTTTTGTCATTACTTTTCAGTGCCACTTCTGAGGAGAAATGTTGTAGTTTTCCACTTTGCAGATCCCTCAAACCCTCTGAGGTCTCACTTTAATTTATTGCAGCCCCATATTGCTCAGAGGCAGGCAGACTCACGAGCACAGCAGAGGCAAGAGAAGTGACTTCAGCTCACTCTTCTTCTTAGGGAAGAGTGACAACAGCAAGTGGAGCCTCCTTGAAGAGGAAAGGCACCAGTACTTTGCAGCTAGTGATTTTACCTGTGTTAGGCAGCTTCAGCTGTACCATACCTGGCAACAGACTGCATAACCTTTGAAGATGTGTCTTTCAGGGTGTCCTTCAGGTTGTCCTTCAAATTGCTGAAGAGTCTCCCTGCTCCTCCTTTCACCATATCTAGCAAGCCTCCCCCATAGCTGGACTCCATGTCTGGTGATGAGGCACCTTCAAGTACAACAAAACCAAAGCCAACATCACTTACTTGGAACAAATCCACAGAGCCAAACCCAGTGCCCTATTCAAACCAAACATGTTGGCGTGCATGGCTGCGTGTCAAAAGCAAAACAAAAGTAGCTTTCAAGTCATGATTTTCCAGAGATGAGAGGGCACAGTCACAGAAACAAAGAATCCCAGCCTGGTGGGGCTTGGAATGGACCTCTAGAGATCATCCAGTCCAACTCCCCCTGCTAAAGCAGGGCTACCCACAGCAGCTTGCACAGCATCACAATGTCCAGATAGGTTGGGAATCTCTCCAGAGAAGGAGACTCTGTAACCTCTCTGGGTAGCTTGCTCCAAGACTCCAGCATCCTCTCAGCAATGAAGATTCTTGTCCTAGTCAGATGGAACCTCCTATATTCCAGTTTGTGGCTATTGCCCCTTGTCCACTGAGAAAAGTCTGACCCCATCCTCTTTCTCTTTACCCTTTATACATTGATGAGCACTGAAAAGATCATCAAAAGAGCAATTATTCAACTGTCTCAAGCAAGAACCAGTTTGTTGCAGCCCTTTAAATTCTGGCAGTGCTGTGTTAGCAGCTTCATTCTTGGAAAAGCAGAACTCTGATAAAATTGCCCTAGACTTGAGTTTGCTTTCCTGCAGAATTCAGTTGTTAGACACAAATGTAGCAGAACTATTTTAACTGCTTGCTACCCATAGATCAGCTCTTAAGTACTTGAAAGTTGCTTTCTTCCAGTATTTTGGCTGGGGCAAACTTTAACTACATGCTTTAATTATACATTTGATTCCTCATTACATCAGGTTAGTTAGAAGATGTAGTTCCTCCAGCGCAGCAAATTAAGCAACATTCCTGACTGAGGTGGCATCTGCTTTCCCAGAGCACCCACAAAGGCTGAAAACATCTCACAGAATCACTAAGGTTGGAAAAGACCACTAAGATTCAGTCTGACCTTCTACCCAACACCTCCATGACCACTAGACCACGTCCTAAAGTGCCATGTCTACTCCTCTTTAAAAGACTTTCAGGGATGATGACTCCAGCACCTTCCTGGGCAGCCTGTTCCAATGCTTGACCACTCTTGCAGGAAAGAAGTTTTTCTAATATCCAACCTAAACCTTCCCTGGTGCAGCTTGAGGCCATTTGCTTTTGCCTTGTCAGTAGCTGCATGGGAGAAGTGGCTGTAGAGAGTATAGAGGTCACCTCCTCTTCAGGCTGAGCAATCCCAGCTCCCTTAGCCTCTCCTTAGAAGCCCTGCTCTCCGGTTTGTCCTGCTGCAGAGCCATGGAACTGCTGCTTTGTCAAATGGACACACTAGTTGTGATTAATTATTCCAGCACCCAGGAATGAGGGAGATTTATCATGGCTGAGCCAAGCTGGTGGCATTGCCAGGTACATACATCACAAAGAGACCTTACAGCTATCACTTCTCTGCTTCTAGAGTGGTAGCTGCATGCCACTGAAATATTGCTCCGCTATTCATCATTTCTAGAAGTGTCCTACAGGCATTCAGACTATTAAGAAACATGACAAAATCCCACATCTAAAAAGCTCATCCTGACTTACTCTAGAGATTAGCAAACCCATTTAAATGGGTGAGCTATCAATAAGTAGTGTTAAACTGGAGACTCCATTTGTAAAGTGATGCAGTTCGTTCCCCTACGCACAGAGGATGCTTAATGCACTCAGAGTGCTTACGATCCAGGTGCTAGACCCATAAAATGAGAGCCCCTCTCTTCTCTTCTGCACCCTGCCAGCTTCAGAACAAAATCAGAGAACGGCTGGGATTGAAAGGGACATTAAAGATTGTCTAACCCCAAACTCCCTGCCATGGGCAGGGATAACTTCCACCACATCAGGCTGCTCAAGACCTCATCCAAACTGGCCTTGAAAGGCTCCAGGAAGGAGGCATCCACAATTTCCCTGGGCAACCTGTGCTAGTGTCTCACCACCTTCACTATAAAAGAATTCTTCCTCATTTCCATCTCCCCTCTTCCAGCTGCAATTCATTCTTCCCTTATCCTATCACAAGGTTATCTTGCAAAAGGTCACTCCCCAAATTTCTTGCAGGCCCCTTCTGGTGCTGGAAAGCTGTTATAATGTCACCCCAGAGGCTTCTCTTCTCCAGGCTGAACAGCCTCAACTCTTGCAGCCTGTCTTCTCAAGGCACAGGAATATTTCTTTTGCCAACCCCCTTGCAAACATTGATTTAAAGTACAAGTGAAGAAAGGGGAAAGAATCTGCTCAAAGTAGCTCATTTGGTTACAAGTATAGCATTGGTGTTTGATAGCTCTTCAAAATCTTTGCTTTCATACTTCTAGCATACTTTCATAAGCCATGCTAGAGGAGACAGGGTGGAAGGAGAAGGTAATATTCAAAAGGTACTTTGAGTTCCGCAGGTCAGCTTCTAAAGGAAAGGAAGGCAAAAAGGTGGTAACTTGGAACAGGGGAAGTGAGGTAAAGGGATCAGAGGACCAACAGCACTGGGCAAATATTGCTGGAAATGCTGTAGGAGAACTTCAGAAAGGCTTCAGGGTATGGAGAGAATAACATGGCAAGAAATCAACTGCAAGAAATGAAAAAGAGAGAAAGAGCAACAAATGAGTTTCACTATTTCTGAAATCAGCAGCAGCAATTAAGTCCAAGTTTACTACCTACACTAAAACAGAGACAGAAAGGAGGGCTGACAAGGACATGAGCTGTGCTACAGAACCAGGAGCACAGAATGAGTATTTAAAGTGAGGCAAGCATTGCTTAGCTACTGTGAAGCTGAACCCTAACATGGTGGGAGTTGGAAGGGACCTCTGGAGATCATTCAAGTCCAACCTCCCCTGCTAAGCAGCGGCACCCACAGCAGCTTGCCCAGCAGCACAACGGCCAGGAGAGTTTGGAGTCTCTCCAAGAGAAGGAGGCTCCACAACGTGTCTGGGCAGCCTGCTCCAGGGCTCCAGCACCCTCACAACAAACACGTTTCTCTTCCTGTTCAGGCGGAACCTCCTGGGTTCTAGTTTGTGCCTGTTGCCCCTTGTCCAGTCACTGGGCAGCACTGAGAAGAGCCTTGCCCCACCCTCTTGCCCCCCACAGGTCCTTTATCTCTTGCTGAGCATTGCTCAGATCTCCTCTCAGGCTGCTCTTCTGCAGGCTCAGCAGCCCCAGGGCTCTCAGCCTTTTTTCCTCACAGAGCTGCTCCAGGCCCCTCAGCATCTTTGGAGCCTCCCCTAGACTCTCTGCAGTAGTTTCCAGTCTCTCTTGAACTGGGGAGCCCAGAACTGGACTCAGTACTCCAGATGTGGCCTCACTGCTACTTGTTACCCTACCAGGTAACCCATTTGCTTGAGTACCTTTCAGTCCCTGGATGAGAGCAGCATCCTCAGAGCTGACAGGCTCTGTTACTAGGAATGGTAGTCACCAAACTATTCACAGAAGAGCAAAATGAATACATTCAAAGCCTCCTCTGGTAGGCAGCACCTTCTACAAAGCCTGGAGATTTGTGAGGGGGCAGAAGGGGTTAATGCAGCAATGCACATAGATGCCAGTAGACACAGAAAGCCACAAGAACAGCAAAAAAAGAATCTGATTTGAAAGGAAAAAGTAGCTTGCCTCTGCATTTCTTGCTGGATAAAACATTCCTGAGTGAAGTCCCCCTTGTAAATGGAGACCTTCAGAGCTCCTGCACAGCTTTCCAAATGACAGCTTGGGCCACATGCAGCAGCTGGAGTGGGGCACCAGGAGAAAGAGAGCTGAGCCCCACATCCGTGCCGTGAAGATCAGTCACCTCACCAGATACTGGCCACCACTGCTCTTGCAGAAGTGTCCAGTGAGGTGACCATTTCCCTGAGCCATGCTTGGAGACAACTGTCTTCAGAGGGTTGCTTTCCTTGACCATAACCCTGCTAAAGATTTCCCCTCAAGCACACTGGTCAGCTTGCAGAAGCCTATGACCCATTCGGTGGCAGAAGAAAGACCAAGGGCACTTGCTGAGTCTGAGGGGATGGAGCCCTTCATTACTCCCTCTGAGAGCATGACAGGAAGGAGCTTCAAGTTTCTCCATGCAGATAAGGTTATCTCCACTGGCTTGGGCAGGATAAGCAGCTAGAGGCATAATAGCACTTCCCTGCTCAGGAGTGGGAAATGCAGGAGGGAGAACCATTTGTCTTCCCTTAGCACAAAGGCAGAAGCACATTTCATAGTAATCTGAAGTGCCCAAGGCACAGGACACCTCTCCCTCCCCTCCATCCCACCAGGAACTGCATCTCATACGCACATTTGCTTATCACAGAAGTACAGACTGGTTTGGGTGGGTAGGGACCTTTAAAGGTCATCCCACCCACAGTCAGCAGGGACTCGAGCAGGCTGCTCAGAGCCCTAGATAACCCAACCCAGAATGGTTCCAGGGATGAAAGATCTACCACAGTTCTGGGCAACCTGGAACAGGCTCTCACCACCCTCAGTGCCAAATGTTTCTTCAGTCTGAATCTCCAGTCTGAATCTCCCTCTTTCAGTTCAAACCATCACCCCACGTCATATCACAACACAAAAAGTCTGTCCCCAGCTTTCTCATCAGTCTCTTTAAGCACTGAAAGGGGCAACCAGAGTGTCTCCCTGGAGCCTTCTCCAGGCTGAACAGCCTCAACTCTCTCAGCCTGGCCTCACAGCAGAGGGCTTCCAGCCCTCCCACCATTGCTGTGGCCTGCTCTGGCCCCCAGCCCAACAGGTCCATGTCTCTCCTGTGCTGAGTACTCCAGAGCTGGCTCCAGCACTGTAGGTGGGGTCTCAGCAGAGCAGAGGGGAAGAATCCCCTCCCTCAACCTGCTAAACATATTTCCCTTGCTGTAGTCCAAGATGCCACTGGCCTTATGCTGCAGTCAGTGCCAAAATGGACACTCAGACCCCACAGTCTCCAAAAGCATCTTCTGCTACAGCAGAAAGAGGAGCTCACAAGTTCGTCTGCACAGACAGAGTTTGTTCCAAGTGAGGAACGTGGCTCAGATCCCTGGATTTGGCACCTAGTCACACAGCAGGTCAGGTATCACTGAGTGGCCACAGGTTGCAGCTGCTGCCTGGAAGTCATTACGGAGCATCAGTCTCCACGTAGATGAGATGCATCCTGCTCCTTGCATGGCAGGAACTCCATTAACCCAGTTCTTGGCTAGGCCCCCAAAGGCTTAGTGAGCTTCAGAGCCACGCTTCTGACCTGTATTTGCAGCATGGCTTTCGGAGGGATCACAGCAGCATTTCATTCCACAGTAAAGGGATTTCTCATGTGGCAGTTCTGCTGCTGCTCATGGCCTGCAGTGCGTGGTGAGATGCACAGGACAGCTCTGCTTGAGCAGCAGTGATGATCTCCCCACTGAAGCGCTTCAGCTCAGTGGAGCACTGTGGAAAAGAGACAACTTGACAGTTGAAGTTTGCCTTGGTTCTAGGTGAAGGCACTTGCTCCAAGTTAATGGCTGCTCTGAGAAGAGCTTACTCTGCCCTCAGAATACAGCTCCAGCAGCCACCAAATGCTGTGAGAACTTGCTGCATCTCCTTGCAAGGCTAAAACACGTCCCAGGGCAGCGTTCTCATCACACTTCTCTCATCAGCAGCCAATGGGTGGGATTTCTCTGGACAGATTACAAGTGAGGGAGCCTCTGCTGACAGCACCAGCCTTATGCTGCACAGCACAGGACATGGAGAGCATAGAACTCTTAAAGCACTTCGGCTCTCTTCTTGCTGATTTGACAAAGTATCAAAAGGGTATTCAGTGCAGGAGGAGAACTTTTCCTCTCAGGGCTCAAAGACTGCCAAGGCAGCACAGCAAATGCTGTGTTCCTATAGAACATGTCCCACCACAGGTGCACAGCTTCAGAAGAGAAGAGAAGCTAAGGATACACTGGGGTATAGGAAGAGCTGAGCATGGTTCATCTGTCTTCTGTCCCACCATGACCTGCTCACCAAAAGGTACAAGAGTTACACCAGAGCAACACAAAGTACTGTAGCAGGACAGTTTAAGTTTTCTGGAGCTTAAGGAGAGACTAATACTGATGGGTATGTCTCCAAAGAAGTCAGCTAAGCTGGTAGAGGGTCTAGAGCAGAAGTCTTCTGAGAAGCAGCTGAGGGAACTGGGCTTGTTTGGCCTGGAGAAAAAGAGGCTGGGAAATTTCTGGCTCTCTACAACTGCTTGAAAGGAGGTTGGGGCTGGGTGGAGGTTAGTCTCTTCTCCAAGGGACAAGCAATAGGATGAGAGGAAATGCCATTACATTACACCAGGGGAGGTTTAGGTTGGACATAAGGAACAATTTCTTCCTCTTGATGGTTATCAAGACCTGGCACAGGCTGCCCAAGGCAATGATGGAGGGGTTTCAAAGCTGTGTAGATGTGTTTTTGAGTGACATGATTTAGTGGTGACCTGGCAGTGCTGGGTTATCAGTTGGACTCAGTGATCTTCAATGTCTCTTCCAACCTAAACAATCCTATGACACTGTCAAAAGAGACTCACTGCCATCTGTCTTCTCTCAGGAGAGCAAAACCACCCAAGTGTATCTATTATCCAAACTACGAAACTCACCTCCTGCATCTCAACAGAGAAAGCAGCGGTGCCGTACCCAGGAGGGAAATCCCTCCCTCATCCTATACCCCAGTGAAGGACCACATCACCTCAACTCCTCAGTGCTACAAATAATGTTTGTGCTTAGTCTCAAAAGCAAAACCATTTAAACCAGTCCACCTTTAAAGACTACACTGGGGGCAAGAAATGGGTGAATGAAGCAAGCGCAACCCTGCGTGATGTAGGCAGCAGCCACCATCATCTACAGACAGAGGTTCCATGTGGCCACAGAAGAGCCAGTAGCAGAGGCTTCTGCACTGCTGTCACCTGACAGAGATGCTCACTGCTTGGAACAGAGAAGCAAGAAACAGCCAATTTGGAAGCTTTCCCTGCCAGACCTGCACATCATGGCCCTTTTCTAAGCACACACACACCCTTCACACCCCCGGCTCTACAAGCTCTCCAGAGAGCCAAGAGGGAGATGAACCAACGTTTAAGAGACATTTAAGACCCTGTCAAGTCTGACTAATGATGCTGATGAAGCAAAACTGAGCTGGAGAGCAGGGAGGTGAAGGCAGGATGACTAGAAACTGAAGACGGGCAGTGAAGTGCTACATTTCATGAGCTACTTAGGAGTAAACAGACCTCTTTTTGTCCCCAAAGAGCAGACAAAATGCAGACATGAAGCCATAGGAAAGGAAGCAGGTTTAGCTCAGCCTGCCTGCACCATATGTAACAGTATCTTCAATGTCAAACAGGTCTTTTTGCTCAGAGAGCTTCTGCCTGTGCTTTCTTTAGGGATGGAATGAGGAAGGAGACAATTTTTCTCTGTTCCCCACCACAGTTCTTCTCTGCAAGTGCATTAAAGTCTTCAATTACCCCCAAAAAAAGGTTAGTTAGGGAGCATTAAATGCTCCTCTGCATTCTATGTCTACAGTACCCTGAGAGCCTGACACTATAATGAGAAAAGCCATGTACAATATAATGAGAAAAGCTGCATCAGGAGAGGTGTGGCCAGCAGGGCAAGGGAGGTGATTCTGCCCCTTTACTCTGCTCTCCTCAGACCCCACCTGGAGTACTGTGNGGTTGCCCAGGGAGGTTGTGGATGCTTCCTCCCTGGAGGTGTTTAAGGCCAGGCTGGATGAGGCCTTGAGCAGCCTGCTCTAGTGGGAGGTGTCCCTGCCTATGGCAGGGGGTTGGAGCTGGATGATCCTTGAGGTCCCTTCCAACCTAAACCGTTCTATGATTCTATGATTCTATGTTAGCTCCTGTGCACATGTCCCACATTCCACAGTTCTGCAGGTTTTCAGCCACTCCTCACAAAGTACATCTGGGGTGGGGACTTTGTTTGCTTGTCTTTGCCCCCTCCAGACTATTACTAGGTCACAGCATGAAAGGGAAGCGAAGGATGTGATGGAGGCTGCCCCATGTCTGGGCAGAAAGAGCCTGTTTAGAGGTAGCTGAACTGAAAGAAGTCAAGCTGCTGTTGTTGTGGCTTCAGCAACAAAGGCCAATTTGTTTTTAGGAACACTCAGCAAAAAGAGACTGTTTGTGCTCCTGCCTCCCCCCAGCCCTGCAGCCAGCGGCAGAGCTGCTGCAGCTCACGTTCCTCCCACATACAGCTCTCCCAGCAAAGCCTGGGTAATGCAGGACATGATTTCCCACCAGCAGGAAAGGACATAAAGCCAGGCTACAGTGGTCCTCACCGGGCTTCACCTCAGCAGTGCGCAAGAGCCCATGCAGTGTGTGTAGGGGATGAGAAGCAGGCCTGGTACAAGCACTCCTGTCATACCATGATTAGAGCATCCTCATATGGGTGCCTCAAGCAAGGATGAGTATAGAAACACAGAACTGTTTTGGTTGGGAAAGGTCTCTAAGGTCATCAAATCCATCCATCAACCTAAAACCACCATGCATTGTCCAGAAGTTTCTTGAACACCTCCAGGGATGGTGACTGGTGACTACCACCTCCCTGTGCATCCTGTTTCCAATGCCTGACCACTCCTGCAGGAAAGAAATGTTTCCTAATCCCCAACCTAAGCCTGCCCTGAACAGTTTCAGGCAATTTCCTCTCATTCTATCACCCAGGACTAGGCAGAAGAGACCAGCCCCCCCTCACTCCAGCCTCCTTTCAGGGGGTTGTAGAGAGTCAGGTGGTCTCCCTTCAGCCTCCTCTTCTCCAGGCTGAACAACCCCAGTTTCCTTAGCTGCTCTTTATATGACTTTATTCTCCAGACTCTTCACCAGATTTGTTGCCTTTCTCTGGACCTTTTCCAGCCCCTCAATGTCCTTCTTGGGGTGAGGGGCCCAGAACTGAATCCAGTATTAGAGGTGTAGCCTGACCAGTGCTTCACTCCACCCTCCTTTCAGGAAACTGTAGACAGCAACAAGATCTCCCCTCCCATGTGTGGAAAATACAGCCAAAGTGACCCAGGCAGAGAGGAGAATCAGAGCCACAGACTGCTTTGATTCAGAAGGGGCAGCTAAGGGCCATCTAGTCCAAAACCCCTGAAGTCAGCAAGAACAGCTGCAACTACATCAGACTGCTCAGAGCCCCAAGCAACCTGACCTGCAATGGTTCCAGGGATGGGACAAGCTACCACCACTCTGGGCAACACGGGCCAGGTCTCACCACTCAGTGTCAAACACTTCTCCCTTTTCTCCAGTCTGAATCTCCCTTTTTCAGTTGAAACCATCACCCCTTATCCTGTCAAAGCAAGCCCCTGTCTGTCCCCACATCCCTAAATTCAGCATTCCCAACTTCTGCCATTCCCCACACTGAGTCTATCTTCCACACTCAATATTGCATCTTTCATGGGACTGCAAATCAATTTGCAGACATTACTGGCAGAATTTAAACTCCCATTTGAAGGGGGAGGGTAGCAGCTACTTCTGCCTGAGAATGTCTGGGCAGATGGCCCCTTGTATCCAGTGACAATCAATAGCATTTAGATCGTGCAATCGTAGAATGGTTTGGGCTGGAAGGAGTTCCAACCCCCTGCCATGGGCAGAGAGACTTGCCACTAGACCAGGCTGCTCAAGGCCTCATCAAACCTGGACTTGGACGCTTCTAAGGAGGTGGCATCCACAACCTCCCTGAGCAGCCTGCTCAGGGAAAGAATTTCATCCTAACATCCAGTCTGAGTCTCCCCTAGCAGTCTCAGCACACTGAAGCCCAAGTCCTCCATGCCCTTTCCTTCCAGCAGCTCTCCAGAGCTTCATAATGTTTAAGCAAAGCCTCTAGAACCCCTGTGGTAGCATAGGCACTCACATCCTCTCTTAGGTCACATGTAGCCTGAGCCTCATAACTACCACATCAACATCCCATTGTGGTGACTTCCAAAGGGACTGGGGAAAAACCAGCAGCAAGAGAGGCAGCTAAGATAGCAAGAAAAGGGTGTTTGCAGGAAAGAAGAGTGATTAACACCTGCAGCAATGGCTTGGGAAGTTCCTCAGACACTCTCAGACCTTGAAGACTGATTTTTTTTTGTTGTTTCTTTTTTTTTTTGCTACCAGTCTGACCTGCCTCCTCCTCCCCCAATGTCCCAGATTCCTCATAAAGTTTGCCTCCCTAGAAGGCTGAGCATAGATACCTTAAAGTGCAGCAATAAACAGCAAGGCACGTGCAGGGTGGAAGTGTAGGACAGTAGCAGCAGAACAAGCTCCTGCTGTTTGATACCACCATCCCCAAGAGCCCCAAACCCAGGTTTCACTTATCCTGATGCTTCAAAACATACAGCAGAAAGCTTCTTTAGCAAGTGCAGTTCAAGAAAAGTGGTTAGATCCTGTGGGAAAGGCTTCAGTGTGGCCAAAGGGGAAGTCTAAGAGAAGGTCACAAAGTCTAAAGATGAGACGGTGAAGTCATTTGGACTCTAAGGGCACAGGGAAGCAGGAGAAGCACTAGAAGCCAAGGATTCCAATGCAAGATAAGGGCTTGTCAAGTCACTGGGCACCACTGACCATCCTCTTCCCTGCTTCTCTTCATTGAGCAGATACCCTCTCAAGCTGCTCTTCTGCAGGCTCAGCAGCCCCAGGGCTCTCAGCCTTTCCTCCTCATAGAGACACTTCAGGCCCCTCAGCATCTCCTCTCCATTGGACCCTTTCCAGTACTGGAAATATTCCAGTAGTTCTCTGTCTCTCTTGACCTAGGGAGACCAGAGCTGGACAAAATGCTCCATATTTGATCTCACTACAGCAGAGTAGAGAGGGAGGAGAACCTCCCTCAACCTGCTGGCCACACTCTTCTTCATGCACCCCAGGAGACCATTGGGCTGCCTGGGCACCAGGGCATACTGCTGGCTCATGGAGAGCTTTTTGTTCACCAGAACTGCCAGGTCCTTCTTCAGAGAGCTGCATTCCAGCAAGTCTGTCCCTGGCCTGTACTGGTGCAGGAGGTTATTCCTCCCAAGCAGGCAGCAAGACAGAGGCAGTAACACAAGGTGTGTCTGCAGAAGCAACACTAGGTGAGGTGGGGCTGCAGGAGGTAAGCACAGGAGGCTCCAGCTTTCAGGAGGACAAGCAGCACAAACAGCTGCCAAAGCCACCACTCCCCACCCAACACCTGCCTCTTCCAATGTAAAGGTCTGATTCAGTGCAAGAAGGGTTCAGCACAGACTGCATCTTGTGGTGCAGACATCCCAAGCATTAAGACATGCAACTTTCCAGCAGCTTGCTGGCACTGCACCTAGCCAGTCCTTTTGCCTGGAGTAGATAGAATCACAAAACATATTTGGTTGGATTCTCAAAGGTCATTTTGTCCTACCCCAGTGCAGTCAGCAGAAACATGTCTGGTTGCTCAGGGCCCCATTAAGTTTGACTTTGATTATCTCCACCCATAGGGCCTCAACAATCAAGGCCCAAAGACTCAAAGGTGCATTCCTACCTTCTTGGCAGAAGGATCACCTCATGTTGCTCTGCCCTTCTCATTCCCATAACCTATGAGACCGAGGAAAAATTACACTGTTACCAGCTTACAAGGGGCTCATATGGCACAGATATGGGGAAGGAGAAGAGAGAGGAGAAACTGAGCAGCTCCTAAAGAAGATGCTTTGAAAAGCAGCAGACTTGGGTTCACATGTGAAAGATTCACTGGCACAGGAAGATTTTGGTGGGCTCCTACTGCTGTTGGACAATGTGTGTGCAGACAGCACTGCCTCCCTCCTTAAGCACTGCTCCAAGCACAGGAAAAACCACACCTCCCCCCACCCCAAGAAGTCAGGTCCCTTTCTGTGCCTTGATTTTCTACGTGGGCTGAGACAGGGTCCCTGCCCTCCCTTAGGGAGCACTCAGTGCCACTGGCAGCATGTGGCACACTGTAGGGTAGAGGAAGTCAAGACCTTCGCTTTGTGCTTTCCTACAATAAATCACTCGAGCTAATATTGTACAAGCCCAGGACTTTTCAGCTGAAGGGTCATTTGAGACTGCCTGAATGTCAACTTCATGGAATGGGAAGAATTAAGATATTTCAGCTTCTGCTTGAGAAATAGGAACTGAAGAATGCTGCCTGCACCAGCACCAAGCGTTAGTGAACCCTTAGCCTCACAAAGCTCAGCCAGGGCAAGTGCAGGGTCCTGCTCCTGGGAAGGAATAACCTCCTGCACCAGTACAGGTGAGGGGTGACCTGCTGGGAAGCAGCTCTATTGAGAAGAACCTGGGAGCAGACAGATCCTTTTCAGTGCTTGCACGGCGACAGACAAGGGTCAACAGGCACAAACTGGAACCCAGAAGATTCCATCTGAACAGGAGAAGAAAATTCTTTGGTATGAGGGTGCTGGAGCCCTGGAAGAGGCTGCCCAAAGAGGTTGTGAAGTCTGCTTCTCAGGAGACCTTAAAAACCCACCTGGCCATTGTGATCCTGGGCACCCAGCTGTGGGTGCCTCTGCTTTAGCAGGTCGGTTGGACTAGATCATAGAATCATAGAATGGTTTAGGTTGGAAGGGACCTCAAGGATCATCCAGCTCCAACCCCCTGCCATAGGCAGGGACACCTCCCACTAGAGCAGGCTGCTCAAGGCCTCATCCAGCCTGGCCTTAAACGCCTCCAGGGAGGAAGCATCCACAACCTCCCTGGGCAACCCGTTCCAGTGCCTTACCACCCTCACTGTAAAGAACTTCCTCCTAACATCCAGTCAGAATCTCCCCTCTTCCAGCTTAAACCCATTCCCCCTCGTCCTAACGTTACTAGACCTTGTCAATAGTCCCTCCCCAGCCTTCCTGTAGGCTCCCTTCAGATACTGGAAAGCCACTCTAAGGTCTCCTCGAAGCCTTCTCTTCTCCAGGCTGAAGAGGTGGTACCCAGAGGTCCCTTCTCAAGTCCTACTGGTCTTCAATTCTATGATAGCACAAAGGATTCCCACCAAGAGGGGTTTGCACTTTTTTTCCAGTGATGTTGAGGCAGGATAAAAGCCAGCACACCCCAGTACTGTACCAAATTTGTTTCATTTGTTATCTGTCTCCCTTTATGAAGCTCATACTACAGTGAGCAAAACAAATGCGAGGCTGGAATACTGAACTACCAGCACAAACCATGAAATTAGTCTTTAAAGTTGATTGACATTCTCTCTGCTTCTCCTCCTTGTCAAAACAACAGAGAGAGAAAAAAAAAAAAAAAAAAAAAGAAAAGCACTGCTGCCAACACCAAATCATTCAAGTGTCCAAAAAACACCAGCCAAACAAAAGGGTTATTAAATAGAACCTCCCCGCTTGAAAACGCAGCTCGAAGAGAATACAAGACAACATTGTCAGCCATGGTCTTTGTCCCCATGCCAGTGACATGGAGATGTCTCTCTTCTGACTCAGTGGAAAGGAATAACCAGAGGACAAGAGATTATGTTTGCAAGTCTGCAGGAGTTGAAGAAATCTCAGCTGCTGCACTTGCAAGGTGTCCAAAAGGCTTTTCTTTTGTGATTGCCCTGCCCGAAGCAGCAGGTAGCACAAGCAAGTCTAGTCCTCGAGTGTTTAAAAGCTGTTTTGTGGATTAACTAGTTTATAAACATCACAGAAGAGCACAGAGAAGGGGGTTTATTTCCTTTCATAACATCTACTCCTGCTGCCCCTTTTACATCTTATTTCCTAGAACCTCCTCTTCTTTCAGTACTCAGCCAGTTGCACACAAAGCATTATTGAACACCACAGCAAGAACCAAAATAAATTGCTTCTTCCCTTCTGTTTCTCATCTTGTGAGCACCTCCAGATACTTGAAGACACAAAAGGAGACTACATAGATGCTGCTCTTGGGATGTGGGGTTTGGACTCCCCATGTTTCACGTCTTGACAGCTTCCTCTCAAGTCTCTCATCTCCCCACCCTCCATCCTCAAACTTCCAAACCAAGGCCAGTACACGTTCTGGAGGAAAAGTCCATCAGCACTAACATGTTTGGGCCGTTAGAGTTATGCACTGTGATCATGCTACTACATGGCATCTAAGAGATGTTTCAGGAGATTTCAGATGGCCTGAAATTGCACCAAGGGAGGTTTAGGTTGGATATTAGCAACAGGTTTTTTTTTCCTGCAGGAGTGGTCAGGCATTGGAACAGGCTGCCCAGGGAGGTGGAGTCACCACTCCTGGGGGTGTTCAGGAAACCTGTGGACATAGAATCATAGAATGGTTTAGGTTGGAAGGGACCTCAAGGATCATCCAGCTCCAACCCCCTGCCATAGGCAGGGACACCTCCCACTAGAGCAGGCTGCTCAAGGCCNAAGCCTTCTCTTCTCCAGGCTGAAGAGCCCCAACTCTCTCAGCCTGTTGAGAACATGGTTTGATGGCCATGGTGGTGCTAGGTAGATGGCTGGACTCAATTTTAGAGGTCTTTTCCAACCAAAACAATTCTGTGATTCCGTGGCTCTAAAACATTAGACCAGCAGCTGGGCATTCCGCAGTTCAGGGCATGTGCTGAAGTCGCACAGAGCTTTAATGTCCACCTGAAGCATAACCTCATATGGACAGACCACACTGCAGGATGTAAATCTGAGGTCTGAACCACATATTGACCAATAGCTCACCCTGACTGGTTTAGGTTTGGCAAAGTTGAAAGCAAAGATGAAGTCACCACACATACATCATTGGATACCAGAAATAAAGTTTCCACTCTTGGCTCCATTGAGCTAAACCCAAGCCTATCAAGGAGGCACCCATCACCATGGGCAGGAGTTTTCATTCATGCTGCCTGTGAGCACACAGGTACTGCAAGCTATACTCACTTAATTTGTCACTATATCAGTTATACAGCTCACCTTAGTTCCCTTCTGCATGGCATGGGGCAGTGGTGGCAAAATAATTTTTGACCATCAGAACCAAGAAGCACTTTCCAGTCCAAGAGACTTGGACATACTTCATTTCCCAGGCTCAGCCACTGGATACAGCCTGGCCAGACCTCTCCATCCCAGAGGCATGGTAGGGTCAAACAGCTCTTGGAGAGCCCTTCACCAGCTCCCTTTCCAGCCATGATTGGATCCTGCCTTCCAAGAGCAACCCCCTGCCCCCTACACAGTGCTGTTGGTTCCTGGCTCATTTTTCTTTGCTGTTCTGACACTAAGTAATATGAGCCACCAAAAATATTAAGCCAATAATCACAAGTCCTCAGAGGCCACCGCTGATTACTTCCATTGCAAGCAGCTGTTTAGAAGATTGAGAGCCCACGTTCAGGGATGATACTTTAAGATCTGATACTCTGAATTAGTCCTAAAAAAATTAATAGAAAAACCTACAGGGTTCCACTTTCTCAGCTCATACGAGTTTAGTGTCCTTGCAGAAGAGCCACATTAGCTAAAACAATGGTAGTTTGCCCCAGAATTACCAGCACTTTGCCTTCAGCACAAATCCTTGCCTGTCCAGCTCCCGTCATTTCTTAGCTTTCATCTACACCCACATCCTCCAGAGAGCAAAGGGCCATTTTTCTATGCTAACAGTGCACTGCCTGGTGCAGATGAAATGTATCACTTGGGGAGAGATGAGGAAGGATCTGCAGAGGTTGTGAAGTCTGCTTCTCTGGAGACTTTCAAAATGTGCCCAGATGCATTCCTGCCCTAAGTCATCCTGCTTCAGTAGTGGGGTTGGGCTCGATCTCTGAAAGTCCCTTTCAACCCATGACATCCTGCGATTTCACCTCATGGAAGATGCTCTTTACCTGCACCCAGAGAAAGCAGGTTGGAGTGAGGTGGAGGTTGGCCTCATCTCCCTAGTATCACGTGATAGAACAAGAGGAAATGGCCTGAAATTGTGCCAGGGGAGGTTTAGGTTGGACATAAGGAACAATTTCTTTCCTGAAGCAGTGGTCAGGCATTGGAACAGGCTGCCCAGGGAGTTAATGGAGTCACTATCCCTGGAGGGGTTCAAGAAACCTGTGGACATGGTAGTTTAACGGCCATGGTGGAAGTTCTTTAGTGAGGGCAGTAAGATGCTGGAATAGGTTTCCTAGGGAGGTTGTGGAGATCTCCAACCTGAAGGCATTGAAGACCAGGTTGGATGAGGCCTTGAGCAACTTGCTCTAGTGGAAAGTGTCCCTGCCAATGGCAGGGGGGCTGGAACTAAAGGATCTTTAATGTCCCTTTCAACCCAAACCATTCTATGATTCTATGCACAAGGCAGACCCAGGTACAGAGTCCAGATTTGGAACAAAGCATTACAATCATTACACAAACTTTGTGTAATTTCACGTGAGGGCTGAGAAAAGTCCACCCCAAAGCCCCTCCTAAACAGATAAACTATTTTTAAAAGCGTCCCAAACTCAAAGGCCATAATGAGGCTTGAGGCTTGTCACTGTTTAAGTGTCAGGTGTGTCATTTGTAGAGCTTGGAAAATCTAGGTGGTGACATTACCAAAGTGAGCTGGAGGAAGCAAGCTGGTGAGCAGAAATCTCCTACCCTTAGCTTCCAAACCCCAAAGACATCCCTGGAGCAAACCCACGTGTTTAGGGGGAGAACATCCTAACAATTATGGAGGGCAAACAATAGAAGGCACCAATTCAGTTAGTGCTCTGGGATGGCTTGAAGGTTGAAGCTTTGAAATGGCTGAAGATTACACAAATCTTATCAGTGAAGGTATCCATGAGGACTTCCCACACACACACTTGGCAGGGAGCAGAGGGCTTGAGGAAACAGAACAACTGCAACAACAACACTCAAACCACACAGCAAGTCGATGTTAGGCAAAAGCTACGACTTGCCCCAAGATGCAGCATGCTCCCACACCTGGCTAGAGTCAAATGCCACCTTCCACAGCACGAACACCTTCAGGTCTTACAGCTGGAGGAAACTCATTCAAGATAATTGCTTTAATGACCACAACACCCAACCGTCTGGGCTGCTGCTGATGTAAGAAGCCAAATAACCGTAACGCAGCAGCCTGCTGTGCTGACACGCACACTGGTTACAAGCCAGCCTAGAAGAGGTGGCTCAGCAGCACACACAGATACATTTCTGAAGTACAACAAGCTCAAAACCAAAGCCAACCCTGAAAATAACTCCTGAAAGCAAATTTGGGTGGCAATAAGGAAGAAGAAAACAAGACCCTTATTATATCAGTGAAAGCATGAAAAGATATCAATGCAAGACTCTCCCCACCCAAGCCCAGTAGGTCATTAAGGGCTTTTCTCCCCCACCCCAGCTCAGGCAGAGGTCACTAGGGGGGTTTTCTCACTCACCCAAGCCCACACAGAGGTCATTAGTGAGGGGTTCCTCCTCAAAAAGTTGTTACCACATTAAAACAAAGATACTCTAAGCACTTGCTGCCTTAGGTCCTCCCCTGTCTTTCATGGACCACCACCACAGGTACTGCTGTGATGTGCCCCTGTTGCAATGAAGAGACATGAAATTTGGTGTCCCTCCACTAAGGCAGGTGTTTCTCTGGACAAGTTGGATTTTTAGAACTGCTCTACAAAATTGTAGATCTTCACTGCAATGAGCACACCCAACAAACTAGACCCAGGGCCAGCTTGTTTGGAAAGACAACTTACATGCCCTCAGCTGAGTACTCGCACTTACTGGCACATCTGAAGCTGTGATTTTGGAGGTGAAGAGCTCTCTCCCATTAGCAGTCATAAAGACCATCTGGGCCTCTGCTCCCTGATTAAAAGACCATAGAATCCTTAAGTTTGGTTAAGGCCTCTAAAATCTAGTATCAGGTGATAGAACAAGGGGAAAAGCACTCGTTGTCGTACCAGGAGAGGTTTAGGTTGGAGATTAGGAACAATTTCTTTCCTGCAAGAGTGATCAGGCATTGGAACAGGCTGCCCAGGGAGGTGGTGGAGTCTCCATCCATGGAGGTGCTCAAGAAACCTGTGGACATGGCGCTTTGGAACATGGTTTAGAGGCTGTGGTGATTTTGAGTCAATGGTTGGTCTTGGTCTTAGAAAAGACCAAAATAATACCATAATTCTATGATCATCAATCAAGCCCAACCATCAGCAATAAGGGTACATGCAGCACATCATCAACCAGAATTAACCCAATTCATTTCCTCAAGGAGAATAAACCCCACAAGGCAATGCCCATGGGTCTAGTGGGAGGTGTCCCTGCCCATGGCAGGAAGGTGGAACTAAATGATCTTTAAGGTCCCTTCCGACCCAAGCCGTTCTATGATTCTATGATGCTGATCCTGGCAGATAAATCATAGAATTGTTTCAGCTGGAAAAGAGCTCCAAGATCACTTGGGGGGGCAAGCCCCCTAAGCCTCCATCCATTTTACCTTCAGAACCACCTTTTTGTTTGACTCCGGGGGTGGCGGCAGGGGTTGAAGAAGAGAGGACCCAACCCCAATGACTTATTAGATGCTGATTCCCACGGTGCTTTCCTCCCGCCCTCCCTTGGACAAAGAGCCGCTATTGTCCCCAGCTCTGGACACGCTGAGCCCCCCCACCTCCACCCCCGTGTCCGCGACCCCCGTGGGGGCAGAGCGGCCCTACCTGAGCTGTCCATGGTGCTGCCGGCCTCGGCCCGGGGCTGAGGCTGCTGCAGCTGCTGCCGCGCCGGGCTCCGGCCGCTCCCCGCCGCGCTGCCCCCGGGCTTCTCCCCGCCGCCGCCCTCAGCGCCGCCGCTCTCCACCAGCTGCAACGATTCATATCCGTCACTACCGGGCTTTTTCCGGTAGCTCCCGAGCAGGCTCATGGAGGGTGGAAAGGGTGGGTGAAGCTCCCTCCGCTTCTCGGAGCGCCGCGGGCAGCAGGGGATGGCGGAGCGGTGCCGGCCGCCCCGAGGGGAGGGGATAGGCGGGACGGCACCGGGAACCGCCTTCCGACACCCCTCCCCACCGCCCAGATGCCCGCAGCCCGGACCGCCCCGTCCCGCCCCTACGGGGCCCGGAAGCAATAGCGGCGGCTGCAGCCCGGCCTCAGGGGGAGCGGTCGGGATGGCGGAGGGAGCGGGGAGAGCACGGGGGGTCCCCCAGTGACACCCAACGTCCCTCCCCGCCCCAACGCCCTTCCGTCATCTCAGATTGGTTTGGGTGGGAAGGGACCTTTAAAGGTCACCCAGTCCAACCCCCTGCAGTCAGCAGGGACAGCTGCAAGTAGAGCAGGTCGCTCGGAGCCCCAGACAAACAGCCTGACCTGCGGTGGTTCCAGGGGTGGGGCAGCTGCCACCCTCCTGGCAACCTGGGCCAGGCTCTCACCACCCTCAACATTAAAACAAAGTATTCTTTATCTAGTCTGAATCTCCCCCTTTATTTCAAACCATCACCCCTTGCTCTGTCCCATGGGGCCGTGCCCAAAAGCCTATTCCCAGATTTCTGATCAGTCCCTTGAAGCACTGAAAAGCCACTAGAAGGTCTCGCTGGAGCCTTTTCCTCAGGCTGAACAGCCCCAACCCTCTCAGCCTGGCCGCGCAGCAGAGGGCTTCCAGATCTCACATCCTTGTGGCCATCTCTGGCCCCACTTCAACAGGTCCAAATGTCTCTCCTGTGCTGAGGTCTCCAGAGCTGGCCCATGACTGCAGGTGGGGTCTCAGCCAAGTGGACTACTTAGCAAAAACCACTGGATCTACACCATTGCCTTCTCTGGAGCAATTTTTGAATTCTCACAAATGCATCCCTATCCTAAAAGAGGTCCTTCAGCTTGAAGGGTGAGGCTGTACAGCTGATGTGAGGAAGTTCTTAAAATAGCAATCACAGAATAGGATGGAGCAGAAGGGACCTGAATGAATGCCTAGTTCCAACCCCCACCACGAGCAGGAACCATTTCCACTAGAGAGGCAAATCATAGAATCATTGATCACCACTAAGATCTGTTATGCCATTGAAAGGTGCATCCTTTGGGAACAGGCCAAGGTCACCAAGCTGTAGGCTGACACTGCCAATTCTGCAGAATAAAGGGAGAGGGATGGCACAGCTGTTCTGCAGCAAGCCTACAGAACCCTAAAGAGCATCTCTGCTTTGGTATGATACCACACCTTGCTGTGAGCAAGCCACCACAGCGGGGCACGAACCAGGCACCCAGCAGAAGAAATGCTACCACGAATTGCTAAGCCATTGCTGTTGTGTCTCTAATGTATTTTCAGCTTGTTGGTATGCAAACAGATTTTAGCCCAACACAAGTGCCTCCTTGAACAACCGATGAGCCATCTCTCAGCTCCACACGATTTGCAGCCATGGCTAGTAGATCATTGTTTCATTTGACGCAGAGCCAAGGAGCTGGGGGATGCTCTAAAGGAAATAACCACTACTGAGCAACTCCAAATAGATTTCTGCTTAAAGTAAAACAAAGGCAAAAAGAAGCCATGACATCCAGACACAGGTATACTTTCAGCCATAGAATCATAGAACTGAAGAGGCTGAAGAGTCATTTGAGATGACCATGACCTCTAGAACTCACAATCCCATGACCACTGCCACTAAACCGTGTCCCTCAGCGCCACATCTACGTGTCTTTTAAATATCTCCAGAGATGGCGACTCCATCACCTCCCTGTGCAGTCTCTGGCAGACAGGAAAGTCCCCCACTCAGAAAAATAGCGTGGGTTTGCTTCTGAAGCCATAACCTCAATAAGCACTTGGGTAGCAATACCAGGACTTGAAATATCATTGACATGTGGCCTCAACTTTCCTGCTTAGCACTCCGGGGCAGTGGGCAGCTGGTCTAACCATGCTTCCTCAAGTGCTATTGTTTGTATAACTCCTGCAGTTGTATATTGCAGCATGGACAGGGTCCATCTGTGACCCAGGATGTTCTTGGGGAAAGCCAAGCAGGTTTACAAGCAGCAGGTAAAATAAATTAACCTGACAAACAGTTTGCAGTGGCAACAGCTTGAACTTCAGGTTAGAGTTGTGTGCTTTCTACCCCCTCGTTACTGAATCACAGCACCTTGGCATGGTGGAGGTTGGAAGGCACTTCTGGAGATCATCCAGTCCAACCTCTCTGCTAAAGCAGGGGCACTGGCAGCAAAAGGAAAGTCCTAGTGCTTGTGCTATTCTCCTACAAAAATGCTCTCTATAGGAAAGGCTCAATCCAATGGGAATTACATCTTGTCCTTCTCCAAGTACCAGAGCAGGTCCAGAATTTGTCCTTCCTCTGCCTATCGGAGCCTTGTTGCACATCTTTGGCTCAGCATCTCCTGCCCAGTGGTTGCCACTGTTGTGTCTGCAGAGAGAAAGTGCACTCACACTTAGAACACAAAATACCTTCTCCTTATTGAATCCATCATTAAATTATTTCTTTCCACATCTGTCCCAGAATTTGGGGGATCATAACTTGCTTCCCCTCCAAGAAGTCCCAAAGGGGAATCACCAGCATGGCCTGAAGTTCCAGGGTTCTGTAAAACCTCAGCACAGACACCAAGTAGGGACCAAGCAGCCTCTCCAGGGGATCTTGGGGCAGAGGAGGCAGAAGGAAACAGGCTTCAGAGTCCCAACCCACCCTGCTTGTAATTACCATAACCACAAAGAGATGGGATTAGGGAAGCACGTTGTGTGGGATTTGGTTGAAGCTGCACTTATCCATGAGTTTTCCAGCCCTATGGGAGGTTTCACTGAGGAGAACATATAAAGCAATATTCCTCTTGCCCCCTCTTCTGCCTTTGGGTTCAGCTAATGAAGGACTTCATGATTTCTCTCTTTTGGAGGTTGCCAGTGTAAAGACTGCAATACACACAACCCCCCCATGTCAAACAACATGCCGAATTGCACGTGACCCTCAAAAGAGGAGAGCACAGAAAGAAGGGCCCAGGGAATCAGCTACTTAGAAAGGCTCATTAGTATCCCTGTGGATTTATGGAGCGGTGGCTAATGATCCCACAGAACGAGTTCTGTCGGAGTGGTGAGGCTGGCAGGTGCCACTGAGGCTGTGGGAGACGTTAATGACATGCGAAGGAGGACTGTGTGTTGCTCAAGACTCAAGAGAGACAAACTCTCTCCCTGTTACTGACCTTGGAAACGTCAATTGATTTGCCAGCCTCTAACTCTGCCTGGGTTGAGGCTCTCCTGGATAAAGTCTCTTTTCATTGCTGTAATCAAGCACCAGCTACACTGAGGTGCAATTCCTTTTTTTCCTCCCACCTCTCCTCCAACTAGATGAACAGTTAAGGTGAAATATTATACTCTGAGTTCATCATTAATTCATTTAAACCATGGAGTGTTGCAAGAACTACCAATAGAACTTGAAAATTATTTGAATACCTGGAGCAGCACCTTTAGAACTTAATAAACTAAACATTTTTTCCCCAAGTTACTCTACTGTAATAAACTCTTCCTACACAAAGTGCTTCTGCAAAGAGTCCAGACCCAGGTGTGTGTCCATAGAGGTGTATATGGGAGGTATCAACTGTGCTGGCAACTGAGATTGTTCAGCCTGGGGAAAAGGAGGCTGCGGGAAGACCCTCTCATTCTCCACACCTCGCTGAAAGAGAGTTGGAGCCAGATGGGGACTGGTCTCTTCTCCCGAGGAAGAAGTGATAGGACCAGAGGATATAGTGTCAGGTTGCACCATGGGAAGTTTAGGTTGGACATGAGGAACAATTTCTTCCCCAAAGGGGTTGTCAAGGCCTGGCCCAGGCTGCCCAGGGCAGTGGTGGAATCCCCATCCCTGGAGAGGTCTCAAAGCTGTGTAGATGTGGTGCTGGGGAACATGGGTTAGTGGTGACCTGGTAGAGCTGAGTTAATGGATAGACTCAGTGGTCTTAAAGGTCTCTTTGACTCTAAACGATTCTATGACTCTGCAAGCATCTTTCCTGCTCCTCAAGCACAATTCATCCTTCTAGTCCATGCTGCTGCACAGGGCAGCTCTTCTCTGCAGCCCAAGGCACAATGATTTCTCCTACCCACGTCCTCAGACTTACACACACCTTGCTCCTTGCACTGGGACACTGGATCACCAAAACACTCTCTAGAGAATTAACATTTTTGTCTTTTCCCTCTTCAAATCCGCAGATTACCTTAATTCACAGAATCCTGAGCTCAGGCTACCTTCAGCACTCCTTTACCAAGGAAGCCATAAAGTGGGCCTTGAAAAAACCAAACCATGCAAGCTCTTTGTCACTGCTCACCTTCCTTCAAACCTTGCCAGGTGGCATTTGGCCATGGTTATGTTCTGGAGAGCCCTTTAGCAACCCAGAACCCACCCCATCACACACTCACATTATCAAGGATCTGAGCTGTTCTAGGAACCACCTTGCTACCAGAAGGAGGCTAACACAAACTGAAGTATTTTGACTAAAGAGCCCAGCCACCACCTTTGTGGGTTGCTTGGCACCCAGCCCTACAGCATGACCATCACTGGGCACCTTTGAGAGCAAAGCACTCAGATTTTGACACCTCATCTACCATCAACAGCTTGGTGTAGAACAGACATCTTCCCTACCCTATAAACCAGATGGGTGGAGAACTGATAGCACTGACCACTGTGTCTAGGTCAGCATCATGCTTACCCCCCCCAGAACCCCATGTCCTGACAAAACCAGGCCAAACCTAAAACTGAGCCCTTCCCCAGTCACCCCAACAGGAGCCAGGGAGGCAGAGAAGAACACGGCCCACGGGATTCAGCTTTGTCCACAGTTCCTACAGCACTCTTCCAGCAGAAAAGCAAGAGCACCACCCCATGTTTCTGTTGAGTCTTTCCTCCTGGACCCGTGCCACAACAATTTTACTTCAACAAGTACTCATTCCTTACACTGGATGGTCTTTGAAAGTCTCTTCCCACCCAAACCATTTCACAATACACTTAGGAGAAGAGTCTATCCCACCACTCACCTCCTCAGAGAGCACTGACACCAGCATCTCCACTCCCTGGAAGTGGAAGGTCTCCAGAGCTCCCAGCATTTCAAAGAGGAGCCACTTCTTTGACTCTGATTAAGTAAAGGTAATAGTACTGATTACAGCCAACACTCCCCTCCTCTGAGCACCATTTAAATTAGCTTTGAGAAGGTGTTGCCTCCTGGTTGCATCTGCTGCTCTCCACTCGACTCACCTGGTTCTTGTCAACTTTGAGTATTGCTTTTCCCTCACAGTGAGAAACAAAAGCAAACCCATGCTGGGAGCCAAAACAATTCCACCTCCAAAGGAGGTCATCTTTTCCTTTAATCTTTTGGTGTCTTTTTTTCAGAATCCCCCAACAGCTAACTAAGGCCACCTGATACAATCCAAACAACCTGGAGTGGTTCCAGGGATGGGACATCTCCCACCTCTCTGGGAAACCTGGGACAGCATCTCACCACTCTCCATGTAAAAACATTCTTCTCATTTCTAGTCTGGATTTCCCTCTTTTTAGTTCAAACCATCACCCCTTGTCCTGTCACCACAGGCCCTGCTCAAAAGTCTGTCCCCAGCTTTCTGATCATCCACTTTAAGCACTGAAAGGCCACCAGAAGGTCTCCCTGGAGCCTTCTCTTCTCCAGGCTGAACTATCTCAACTCTCTCAGCCTGGCCTCCCAGCAGAGAGCTTCCAGCCCTCCCATCGCTGCTGTGGCTTCCTCTATGCCCTGCTCCAACAGGTCCCTGTTTGTGCTGTGCTGAGGGCTCCAGAGCTGGCCCCAGCACTGCAGGTGGAGTCTCACCACGTTTCACTGTGTGCTGTGACAAACCTGGATGAAGTTGCTCTTGCCTTGCTCATCTGGCAAATCATTTGGGGCACACCAGACAGTCTGCATGGCTGCTTAGCATTAACTTGTTTTCCACTGACTTCAGATGTACCTCATCTTTGACTGTTGTCTTCTCTTATTTCCCATCTTCTTCTCACCCTGGCAGCACACACTGTGAAATGCATTGCTCTGTCTACAGATTTTTTACTTCTTGCCTTTTAGTCCTGTTAAAGAGCTGTCAGGAATGAGACACAACTTACTCACTGCAGCCCAAGACTTGTGTCAAGAGTATTCAAGGATTTGACTGGCTCCTCAGCAATGCTGAGCTATGGAGACGCTTGCCAGGGGCTGTTGTAGACACTAAAAATGTCCATGATTCAGAAAGAGGGTGGGGAAAACAAATCTATAAGGGGCCATTAAGTAGCTATTTATCAGTGGTCACTCAGAAAGTCCTCAGCCTGCAGACTGTTGGAAAATTGGAAGCTCTGCAGCCATTCATACAATTCCTCAGGCCAAAATCAGATACCAAGATAAGAATCAGGTATTATTTTCACAGAACCACAAAATCCCAATGTTTTAGGGGATGGAAGGAACCTCTGGAAATCTTCCAGTCCAACCTCCCTGCTAAAGCAGAGGCATCTCTAGCAGCTTAGAAGCATAGAATCAACCAGGTTGGGAGAGACCTCCAAGCTCATCCAGTCCGACCTATCACCCAGCCCTATCCAATCAACCAGACCATGGCACTAAGTGCCTCCTCCAATCTTTTCTTGAACTCCTTCAGGGATAGTGACTCCACCACCTCCCTGGGCAGCCCATTCCAATGCCAATCACTCTCTGTGTGAAGAACTTCCTCCTAGTATCCAGCCTAGACCTCCTCCAGCGCAACTTGAGAGTGCGTCCCCTCGTTCTGTTGCTGGCTGGCTGGGAGAAGGCTTGCCTGGGTAGCTTGCCCAGGATCACAATGGCCAGGTGGGTTTTGAAGCTCTCCAGACAAGAAGACTCCACAACCTCTCTGGGCAGCCTGCTCCAGGGCTCTGGCACCCTCATACCAAAGAATTTTCTCCTCCTGTTCAGATGGAACCTCCTGGGTTCCAGTTGGTGCCCGTTGCCTCTGCCTTGTCACTGGGCACAGCTGAGAAGAGTCTGGCCCCATCCTTTGCCCCCACAGGTCCTTTATTTCTTGCTGAGCATTGATCAGATCTCCTCTCAGGCTGCTCTTCTGCAGGCTCAACAGCTCCAGGGCTCTCAGCCTTTCCTCCTCACAGAGCTGCTCCAGGCCCCACAGCATCTCTGTAGCCCCCACTGGATTCTCTCCAGTAGTTCTCAGTCTCTCTTGAACTGGGGAACCCTGAACTGGACCCCATACTCCAGATGCAGCATCCCTAGGGCAGAGTAGAGGGAGAGGAGAACCTCCCTTAACCTGCTGTCCCCACTCTTCCTAGTGCACCCCATCAGACCATTTGCTTTCTTGGCCATGAGGACCCATATCTGGCTCATGGTGGACTTGTTGCCCACCAGCACTCTCAAGCTTCACTATGTCAGAGAAACTGCTTTTCGCTGCCCAGGTACCATTCATTCACCATTCATTCATCATTCCCCATCACTGGGCTGTGAGTGGCTAACACCAAGAGATATCTGGGCACATCCCTCCTAAACCTCTGTGCTAGCCTGGGGATATGTGTGTGACCCCTACTAGAGGAGACACACCAGAGAGCAGCACACAGATGCTGGAAACAGCTCATCTCTACTAAACCTTACAAGGAGTTGCAAAGCTGAGTTACTAACTCCTGCACTTACAGGCCGCAGCTTGCATTAGGATTTACATTTCAAACAATCTGTTGCCCAAATCTTTTCTCTTTTTAAAGGGAAAGTAGAAGTCCAAGCTGTAATTTGGGATTCCTTTCCAGCACATGATTGTTTGCCGTCTAAAATGGGTGGTGGGAAAGCAAGGAGAAAAATTACCCAAACAAGTGAGTTATGAAAGAGAAGAGATGCAAATGAGCTGTAAGAATGAAGTTCTTCACTGCAAGAGTGGTAGTACAATGGAACAGTTTGCCCAGAGAGGTTGTGGATGCTTCATACCCGGAACCATTGCAGGTCAGATTGTTTGGGGCTCTGAGAAGCCTGCTCCAGTTGCAGATGTTCCTGCTCAGCGCAGAGGAGCTGGAACTAGATCTCGAAGGTCAGTCCTAACCCATGCCATTCTATGATTCCAACTACTGCTGTGGAGCTCAAGGTCAGACTCCTGCAAACAATATGATTTAGTCAGGTCATTGCTCTCCTGTAGCCCCATGGACCCCTCCACACAGTAAGCCCATAAAAACAGAAGGGGAATTATAGATGGCACTGCCAGCCTGTGCCATGCCAGCCCACCTCTCCCACTTCCACCACTTCCTCCATTTTAGGATGTATGGGATGAGAATTTTCCTTGAGGGAACAGGCCAAAGGATGAGTATCCACACTCCAAGCTTCAAAGGGATAGTTTCTCATGGATACATAAGTGAGGTCCAGCTAAGAACGTGTAGGAGGATGAAGAAGTGTCTGACAGCACAGGAAGGTTTGCCAGAAACCCAGTACGTCTCACAGAATCACACACTGCATCAGGTTGGAAGGGACCCTCAAAGGTCTTCTTGTCCAATGTCCCTGCAGTCAGCAGAGACACCTCCAGCTAGATCAGGTTGCTCAGGGCCACATCAGGTGGCGGTGGAACATTAAAGTGGTTCTACCTTCTTACAGACTTTAGTAGCATGGGACTTACTCTAGTAGGAAAGCTTCAATTGTCAGAAGTTTGTTGTTCTAGCTGCTGTGCAGAACAGTACAAAATTGTGTCTGTCTTGGTGCACAATATCTAGGCTGGATCTAAGGAAGACATTTTTTTACTCTGAGGGTGGCGAGAGCCTGGCCCAGGCTGTCCAGGAGAGGTGGTGGCTGCCCCATCCCTGGAACTGTTCCAGGTCAGGTTTTCTGGGGCTCTGAGCAACCTGCTCTAATTGCAGCTGTCCCTGCCGGCTGCAAGGGGGGTGGACTGGACGACCTTTAAGGTGCCTTCCAACCCAAACCAGTCCGTGATTGCATGACCTCCTGACTGTGATCCTGCACCACACTTAGCTGATGCTGTTTGGGCTCAGATTTGTATCCGCTCCTCATTTCCACAGCAGACCCCAGATACTGCTGTCTCCCCCGCTGCTGCTGCTGCTTTCAATCCTCACAGTGCTCTGCAGCTTGGAGAGAACAGCTTGGACCCGATTCAAGGGCAGAGACGCCCAGTTGCATTGGCGTGGGAATAGCTTGCAGCAGATTATCCTGCCTTTGGATGCAGGCTGTAAATTCAGTCGTGCATGAGCCAGGAGTCTGGTTCGCAGTGATGTCACAGCCCCTTTAAGCCGGGCTGGGTGTGAGTGCCCTCATCCCTCCCCTCATTTACACCACAAAAGGTACCAACCCCGTCTTTGCTATTTCCTTCACTACTAACTGAATCAGCCCCTTGTGAATCAACCTCTCGTGGATCCCACGGCGTGGGGCTTTGTCTGGGAGTGCATTGCTGGGATGCCTTCAAGACAGGAGGCCGTAGAGAAGCGCTGTCAAGACCTAGCTGAAGCTGTGCTTGACTCAGCGAAAAAGGATTCAGAGCAATTTTCCTCTCCTAGCGATGCCTCCTGCACTGCTGTAAGAGCTCAGCGAGAGCTGCTCCCCGCCGTGGGATGCTCTCCCGAAGGCTGCAAAGAGCCTAGAGCCAGGGGCACTGGGGATTATTGGGTTCAGTTTTGTCTCTTAGGACAAGAAGGACATTCAGGTGCTGGAGTGGTTTCAAAGAGCAACAAAGCTGGTGGAGGGTCTGGAGAACAAGGCTGGGCAGGAACATCTGAAGGAACTGGGGTTGTTTAGTCTAGAGAAAAGGAGGCTGAGACCTCTTTGCTCTCTATCACTCCCTGAAAGGAGGTTGCAGACAAGCGGGGGTTGGTCTCTTCTGAGTAACCAGTGACAGGACAGGAGGAAATGGCCTGAAATTGTACCAGGGGAAGTTCAGGTTGGACGTTAGGAAAACTTTCTTTCCTGAAGGAGTGGTTAAGGCATTGGAACAGGCTGCCCAGGGAGATGGTCTGCATCAGGAATGGTGTGGCCAGCAGGAGCAGGGAGGTCATTCTGCCCCTGTACTCTGCACTGGTTAGACCACACCTTGAGTACTGTGTCCAGTTCTGGGCCCCCCAGTTTAGAAGGGACATTGAAATCCTTGAGCGTGTCCAGAGAAGGGCAACGAGGCTGGGGAGAGGCCTCGAGCACAGCCCTACGAGGAGAGGCTGAGGGAGCTGGGATTGTTTAGCCTGGAGAAGAGGAGGCTCAGGGCAGACCTTATTGCTGTCTACAACTACCTGAGGGGTGGTTGTGGCCAGGAGGAGGTTGCTCTCTTCTCTCAGGTGGCCAGCACCAGAACAAGAGGACACAGCCTCAAGCTGCGCCAGGGGAAATTTAGGCTTGAGGTGAGGAGAAAGTTCTTCACTGAGAGAGTCATTGGCTACTGGAATGGGCTGCCCAGGGAGGTGGTGGAGTCGCCGTCCCTGGAGCTGTTCAAGGCAGGATTGGACGTGGCACTTGGTGCCATGGTCTAGCCTTGAGCTCTGTGGTGAAGGGTTGGACTTGATGATCTGTGAGGTCTCTTCCAACCTTGGTGATACTGTGATACTGTGGTGGAGTCACCATCCCTGGAGGGGTTCACAAACCCTCCATATGTAGACATGGCACTTTGGGGCATGGTTTAATGACCATGGTGGTGTTTGGCTGTTGGTTGGGCTCAATGACCTTAGAGGTCTTTTCCAGCTGAAATGATTCTATCATTCTGTCATAGAGTTGCAGGAAACTCATGGTGCCACTCAGATCCAGCTTTGAATTTCACTGCCGTTTAAGGCAAGAAAGAGTATATGATCACATGCATGAAAGTAACACCACAGGGCCTAGTCTATGCAATGTGGCTTTAGAGTAAGTATACCTTGTGGCTCCCAGGCTGGGAAGCATGGATGTGTTCCGCTTTAACTACCTTCAGTAGTCTTTTGGAGTGCAAAATGGTTGGACTTGATGATCTTAAAGGTCTCTTCCAATCAAAATGATTCTATGAAAACAAATGCCAGGAGTAAATGTGTGCAGAGTCAGAGAACCCACCCACATCCTACCCTGTGGTGCCTTGAGGAAGACCACACACAGTCACCACACTGCTGAGGAACCTTGGCTAGCTAGAAACCAAACTGCTCTCTCTGCAAACTTTTCCATGAAGACAATTCCTTGGAAAAGGAATTCAAGTGTTTGGGTCTCTTGTTTTTCCTTTAAAACATGGTCTAGAGAAGGGAATAAACTGCACGGCGAAGCTCCCATTTCAGAGAGTTTGGAGAAAATCCTGGCCCTTGCCTCAGTTTCCCTGCAGGCTTTTGTTCTGTGCATCCAATTTCTCCATCTCTCTGCTTCCCAGACATGATTCAGGGATGCAAATGGTATCCTTTCCCACCCCTGTTATTCCTGGTTACTAAAGGCAGTTCTTTCAGGAGAAAGAATTCTCTGTGTTGGTTACAGCACCTACCGAAACAGAAGTTCATGTGACATAAATCACTATAGAGTCCATAAAACACTGCTTAGCATTTAGTAGAAATATTTTTTTAAGCAGTATTTATAGCATTTTAATCTGGAGAGCTTCCCATGGCTGCTTGATCCCCCCCTGGAAAACATCTATAATCCAATTTTTATGGTCAATGGCAGTGAGAGTGTCTGGGTCTGGTACAGTCCCAGCTGGGATCACCAGACCGTGTTGCCTACAACCAGGGATTGTTCTCCTCCAAATCTGAGTGCTGTGGGATGCCACACACCCAGCAATGACCAGCCTGCTGTGAGCAGCTCCACAGTGCTTTCAGACATCTCCCCATCTCTGCAGCATCCCAGGAGGAGAGCAGTCATCCCTGTGGCTCCAGCTGTTCGCTACAGATGCTCGAGTTGTACCCTTTGCTGCATCCCTCACGTGCTGGTGGTGCTCACTGCCTTAGCAAGGCAAATTTTGGCCATCCAGCAGGGCTGGGGGCGTGGTAAAACACAGCCCCGTTGTGTCAGCACCAAAGCCACAAGCCATATTACCCCAATTTTGATCCCAAAACCAGAGCAGCACAACTTTTGCCGAACTGTCCACTGCCATGATCCATCAATCCCCTTTCCCACACATGCCCCAGGGCTACCACCCTAATTTTGCAGTGGAGCAAGATGGATTTTAGTAAAAGCTACTTCCTCCCCCAAACCAAATGCAGCTTTGGGGATGGGTGCAGAGCAGATGCGGCAGGACAACCTAAACCCTGTATATGCCAATTTTGAGCTCAAAACCTAAGTAGCACATCTGGGTACCAAACTCTGCCACACGGGCCATCATCTCCCTTTTCCACACATGCCCCAGGGCTACCACCCTAATTTTGCAGTGAAGCAGGCTGGATTTTAGCAAATCCAGCTTCCCCCAAAAAACCCCAAACGCAGCTTTGGGGACGGGTGCAGAGTGGGTGCAGCAAGAGGCCCCAGCCTTAATCTGCAGCAGGGCAGGATTAGCGGAGTCAGCAATGAAAGGTTGGTGCTTAGGCTGCCGGCGGGCACGCAGGCAAAACCCGGCGCTCAAGGACAGCTCGCAGCTCCTCCTTAAAGGCTGCTCCTATATGCTGCATCCATCAGCTCCAGGAAGCGTTTCCTGGGATCATAAACAAGCTGGCTGTGTCATGGCCAGCTAAATATAGTGCAGCCCGGGTTGCCTCTGTGCTGCCTGAGCCATCTCGATTACTCGGTGCCCTGATTAATATTTTGTATTATTTATTATTTATTTTCCCTCGGGGAAGGCTATGACTAAGAGAAATCCATGCTTGAAGGCATATCAGAAGATGGAGGCCCTAGTCTAAAAAGGCAGAAGGGGAGTAAATGGAGTTTGCAGAGCTTGGGGGGGGGGCACACACTCTCCAAAATATTCCTCACCCTCCTCCTTCTCCCTCTCCTCCTTCTCCCGCTCTCCTCGGCAATACCCAAAATAAAACTATAGTAACATCAAGCCACAAATACATCAGCAAGGCATTAATGTTTGGCCTGATTTAAAGTGGTGGGGCTCCCAGGGGTGATGTCAAGGGGGATAAACACCTACCTGGATCAGCAGTGGGGAGCAGGTTGTCCCTGCTGTCCCCTCCCAGAGCACCCTGGCCGGGGCTGGCTCAGCAAGCCCGTGGCTCAGGCAATGATGTGTGTATGTAACTAGCTATTTCCCCCCCCGCCCTTTCTGGCCTGAAATACGGATTTTAAAGGGAAGGCATCTCAGTGTTTGCCTCTGCATTATAAAATTGGGGAGGGGGGTGGAGGGGGTTGAAGGTCAGCTTCACAGTGGCTGTGCTGCAAAAGGCTGGGCATTAGTATTTTATGGCAGCTCTTAAATACTTCTATACATCCAGCTACCCCTTCTTGTAGGAAGTATAGTTGTGTTCAGATATAAGCTGCAAGCTCCAAGATATAAACTACAAGATATAAGCTAGAAAATATAAGCTCCAAAACATAAACTCCAAAATGCAGGCTCAGATCTTATCTTAAGCTGCAAGGTATAAATACCAAAATATATGCCACAAGGTGTAAGCTACAAGATAGAAGACCCAGGATGCAAAGCACAAAAATATAGGCTCCAAGATATAAGCTACAAAATATAATCTGCAAAAAAATACAAGATACAAGATATGAGTAACCAAATGCAAGGTATGAGACTCGAGATGCAAACCACAAAATATAAGCTACAAAAATACAAGATACAAGATATGAGTAACCAAATGCAAGGTATAAGACTCGAGATGCAAACTACAAAATATAAGCTACGAAAATACAAGCTCCAAGATAGAAGCTACGAGATCTATACTGCAAGATCTAAGCTATAAAATAGAAGCTACAAGATCTAAACAAGATCTAAGCTACAGGATATAAACTACAAGATGTAAGCTACAAGATGCAAGCTATAAGGTCTGAGCCACAAGATATAAGCTACAAAATAGAAGCCCGGTGCAGATCTAAGCCTGAAAATCACTTTATTTTTGGTTGCCGTAGGTACCATGCCCATCTGCCTTTACCCAGCCCTACCATACACAACCCCCCGTTTTGGGGTGCAAGAGGAGATGCTGATGGAGTTCTTAAGGCAGCACAACCCAAGAGGCAGCTGGAGGTCTCCCAAGACTATAAGCCCAGGTAGACACCCCCCCGATTTCAGCCCCCTACCAGCCCGGTGTGCTGCCCTGGCAGGAGCAGCAGCTTGCAGCGCGGTCCCCTCCGAGCTATTGCATAACGCGGCGCTGGGGCAGGATTTGTCGCTTCGCCCCGGTGATTACTCAGCACAAGGCTGCCATAAACAGCAGCCCCCTTTGCCGGTGGGGCACCCTCTGGCTGTCCCCGCGTCGTGCCCCACTCTTGGCTAAGCTCTCCTCACCTTGCTCTTCAGAGGCGTGCATCCTTCTCCTCCTCGGCCAGCTGCTGCGGCAGCGCGGTGGGCAGCCCGGCTGCGATCCCCAGCGCCCGCCGCTCGCCGCTCGTCATCGGTCCCGGGTCACGGGGTGACAGCAGCCATGGGTTGAGAGGCTGCTGCCTGGGAACGGCTGCCGGGTGCTATTTGGGATTAGGGAGACTCAGGGAAGGACGGGGATGGAGGCAGACATATCACATCTTCTAAAACGTGGCATGGAGTGGGATCTGGAGCCGGCAGGGCCGATCCAGCGAGTGCCAACCCAATCTTTCTCCTTTTTTTTTGAGAAGGTGCAATCCTTGGGATGTGACGTGTCGGAGTTTGCAGAGCTGGGGACGGGCTGAGGTGCTGGTTGAGACACTTCCCTGGCTAGCCAGGCAGCCAGCACTACCTGTACGCGGCTGTTAATGGTCCCCAAATCTTTATCGGAGCATAAATACAGAGGCGGTGGTTTGGCAAACCAGCGGCGACATTGCTTCCAAGCAGATGTCAGTGGTTAGAGACCTGGGGCTGTTTAGCCTGGAGACATGCAGACTGAGGGGGGATATTCTCAATGCCGATCAACAGCTAAAAGGTGAGGTACGAGAGAATGGGGACAGAACCTTCACTGGGGCAGTGGACGCAAATTGGAACCCAGGAGGTTCCACCTGAACAGGAGGAGAAAATTCTTTGCTGTGAGGGTGCTGGAGCCCTGGAGCAGGCTGCACAGAGAGTTGTGGAGTCTCCTTCTCTGGAGATCTTCCCTCCAAACCCACCTGGACATTGTGATCCTGGGCAGCCTGCTGTGGGTGCCCCTGCTTTAGCAGGGGGTTGGAGTGGATGATCTCCAGAGGTCCCACCCAAATTCCACCACGCTGAGATTCTGGGATTGTGTAATTCCAAATATCCTGCTCAATTATCCCCCATCCCCACTGTACCAGAGCATCCCAGAAGTCTTATTCTCTCCACACAATGCCCAGGGGAAGCAGATCAGGATAACGACTGATGGGGGAGTCCAAGGCAAGGTCCCGGGACAGATAGATGAAGGGACAAGTTAAAAGAACTGGGCTGTAAATAAGCAGAGCAGAGGGAAGAAAGCAAATCAAGAACGTGCCCCAAGCCTTAGCCGAGGGATGGGCATTGCTCAGTATACACAAATGCCAGAGACAGGTGGGGATTTTGATGCTCTTAATGTTGCTTTGAAATGCCCTGCAGGGACACAGTGCTCTGCTAGTGCCAGGGTGGTTTGTTTGCTTTGCTAGCCACACCAGGTTTGGGTGCACGTGCCCTGGGGAGAACCACTCCCCCAGCTGGGGTGTCTGGAGGCACCCTGACACGTGAAGGGAAGGGGACACTCAGCCTTGTGCCACCTCAGCTGCCCTGACAGCACTTGGGGAAAGCTAAGGCTTTGGCATCAGCTTGATTGTGGTACTTGTCACTTATCCCTATGCTTTTTAACCTCCACTTTTGGATTTAGATCATTTTCTAGCTTAGACAGCTTTTTCCTCCTTGTGTTTATCTGTCCTTGAACCCTCAGATGGAGTTGTAGGGAGGCATCCAACCGTTCTCTGCCTCTGGATTACCACAACCCTGACCGCCCAGGCACCACCCACATCCCTCCCGCCAGGCTCAGCTCCTTCACCCATGGGTGCCAAGACCAAGCCTTGGCTGTGCCTCTGCTTTTGCTCCTTATCACCCTGGTTTTTATTCTTCCTAATCATTTCAGAGTCTCTGCTTACTCCAAACATGGGCCTGAGGGCCCCGAGCTGCTATTTGGGAATTAGAAGGGAGAGAAGAAAAAAAAAAAAGGGAGGAAGAAACAAGGCAAAAAAGGCCTGGATCTGCAAACCAGCGGTGGTGGGCGGGGGCACCTCAGCTTATGGCTTTTAATTCCCTCTGCCCCAATACATGTGAGGGATTACACAGGGCACAGGCAACAGCCAGGGCCTTGCTGTGCCTAATGCTCTCCTGAGTTTCTGCTGGGGGAACCTAAATGGGAGAATAAAAACCACTTTATGTGCAACAAGGATGCAGCCTCAGAGGGTTGCAACTGGGCTTTTTTACTGATGTTTTGGATTGGATCAATTAAAGGAGATGGTTGTAAGATAGGACCCAAAGAGCAGCACTGTGCCCAAGCCAAAGCTGGTGAAGCGTCTGGGGAACAGGTCTGATGAGGAACTGAAGTTGTTCAGCCTGGAGAAACAGAGGCCGAGGGGAGACCTTCAGGCTCTCCAACAACTCCCTGAAAGAGGCTTGGAGCCAGGTGGGGGTTGGCCTCTTTTCCCAAGGAACAAGTGACAGAAGTGACAGGACAAGAGGAAATGGCCTCAAGTTGCCCCAGGGCAGGTTTAGGATGGACATGAGCAACACATTTTTCCCCTTGAGGGTTGTCAAGGCTTGGCCCAGGCTGCCCAGGGCAGCAAAAGTCCCTATCCCTGCAGGGGTTTCAAAGCCTTGGAGATGTGATGCTGAGGGACGTGGTTTAGTGGTGGCCTGGCAGTGCTGGTTAAGGGTTGGACTTGATGATCTCTTCCAACCAAAACAATGCAATAGTTCTATGATCATCTGTAAAAGATCATAAAAGGTTCAAATTCAACATTTCATGATCTTAGAAGTGGTTTTTAACCAAAATAATACATGATTCCATTTTCTCTTGGCTTCAGGTGGGAATTCATAGATTCATAGAATAGTTTGGGTTGGAAGGGACCTTAAAGATCATCTGGTTCCAACCACTCTGTCATTGTCAGAGATACCTCCCACTAGACCAGATTGCTCTGGCTTCTTCCCCCCTCCACCTCCTCATTGTGCCCCACAAGGAAAGCCCAGGTCAGGAATGAGCTGCTCCGTTCAGGCATTCCCCTGGGCAAGGGCTGGTGCAGAGCCCTGGGCAGTCAGCTTCTCACTCCCACACAGACACGGCCAGCACATGGGTAAGCAGGAGGAAACAATTTATTTACATCTTTCAGGCAGTAACACAGCTGCAGCGAGTCACTGGGAAGGAACTCTGGGAAGAGAACTCAGGCTGATGTGCCAGGGGTGCCCCAGTAGCAGGGTGCCCCCCCTCCCAGCACACCGTGTCTGGGGTCGGTACAAAATCGCTGTGGCTTTAGAAAAGGAGTGGTAGTCACAGTAAACAGGAGAGCACAGCAGGGACGACAGGCCAGGGACACAAGTCTCCCCAGGGCCTTATCCCTGCTGGCATTGGCCTCTGAAAATGCACCCTATGACAACTCTTGTAGAAAAACCTGTCCCGAGGGATTGATGCATGCACAGTCAAGGGACTTCTATACACACCATAGGGCTCAAAGCCTCTGAAACAAGCTCCGGGGTGGTTCTCCTGGGGCAAAACCATCTGAAAGCCCTGCCCTGCTGCTGGCACTCCATGGGGCAAGCTTGTCCTCAGGGAGAGATGAAGATACAAAAGGCAGGCAAGGGAAAGCAGGGAGCAGCACCCCACTGCCTGGCATTCAGCTCCAACAGAGACACCCGCTGTGGCCAGGATGCTTTTATAGCCTGAAAACCACTCCCATCACCTCCTCCTGTCCTGCCCAAGGCTGTCAAAAAGCAAAGCAAACACACACTTGGGCTATTTCTAGCTGTCTGTTTAAAAGCACCCAGACCTCTGCCCGAGGGTCATGAGAAAACCTACAGTCTTTCTTAAATAGGGTTTTCATTGCAGGGTGGAAGATTTGAGTCTGCTCTAGCATGCTCAGACCAGGCGCTCTGGTGGGGGGAGATGGAAATGCCACCAGCGACAGCAGTGAAATGTGATTGTCCCTCTCTTCCCACCTGGGATGCTCCTGCTGCATCTCGGCTTTCACACAAGCCGGTAGCACATGGGCAGAGAGCTCACCCAGAAGATGCCTGGTGGCTTCTGGCCCTGTTATCAGGAGAACACCAGGCAAAGGCGCCTCCAACAGGGAAAGCAAGTATCAGGGCTCTGCCAGCAGGAGGACGTGGGTGGCTCAGCAGGGAGAAAACAGTCCCGGGGATGTGCTGAACTTTGGCACAGGGAGCCCATGCGCCCCTCAAAAGTCACTCATCTTTCCCTTCTCGCCACAAAAACAAACCCAGCCTCGTTTTAGAGACAAAAACCTGCCCAGGCTGCTCTAATAAATCAAAGAGGTGTCAGGGAGTGATAGCATTCCTGCTCTCCACCCATGGCAGACCAGAGCATGCTCTGTGAACACAAGCAGCTTTGTTCCCAGCTCCCAAAAATCAGTGCTAAAATCCAGCACTTCTTTTGTTTTTAAACCTTTAAAAATACACATTTGTTTTGTTTTAATTAAATACAGAGTTTATAAAATAAGGCAACTCAAGGAGACAACAAGGATGTCCCCATTGCTTAGGTACTGCATCCTACAGTTACAGTACTTCCAGTTGAGAAAACCCAGCCAGCCACAAAGCTCCTGGACATGAGGGGAGGAACAAGATGCTCAGGTGATGCTGTAGATCGCAGGGATACACCTGGGCACAACTCTCAGCAGCCCCTGCTCATGTCCCAAGGAAGGGAAGACTCTCATCCCTCTGAGGATTCATGGGGAAGGAGCTGCTTCTGCCAGGGATGCTGCAGCAGGAAGCAGCTATGGAACCATGTTCACGTCTTCCCAAAGGACAAAGGCAGCACAGCAGATGGAGTGACTTGATTTCTCATATTGAAATACATCCTTGGGAGAAACTCTTAGCTTGTAGTATTAAAATCTATAAACAAAGTAAGCACAAAGGAGGTGCAACTCATCCCCAGCAGAGATCCTGCTCAGGGTCACAGCATCTCATGAAAACTAAACCGTACAGCAGCTTTCTCTAGCAGGAGTTTCATGGAAGAAGCCCAAACGGGTGCTTCACCTCCAAGATGTTCCCTCTTTTCTGTCTATTAATGCTGGAAATGCGATCTTCATATCTCTGAGCATCATGGTGTACACGTTTTCCATGTTGCTCACCTCTTCCCACCAGGCTAAATCTTGCTTTTTAGAGCTTTATTTCTCTGAGAAATAAATTTAATAGAAAATGGTTTCTAGAAAATAAACAAAGAACAACAACCCCATCCTAACCTAGAGAGTAATCTGCAGTGAAAAGGACTGTGGATGGCACATTGTTGGCTCAACCAGAGACTGGGGTGGCAAGGACATCAGGACAGGCTCTGAAAGCCTGGTATGATCACCAGCCAGGTTTGCATCACTGATCTGAGGGTTGGACCATAGGCAGGATTACTTTCTAGCCTCACAACAGGGGGACGAAAAAGAACACTTATTCTAGCAATCTTGACCTTACAAGCAAAGATCTTTTCATCCTGACACTGGCTATAGTCACACATCCACTGATGTCACCCAGCACGCAGGGGAACAGACTTCAGATACCACATGACCTGAGCGTGGCCCCAGCACTGTGCCGAGAACCCAAATCTGTGGTCAAATGAAGTCTCGGTCCTTGGCACAGGCTGTTCAGTTCTCCTCATCTGAGAGGACTGGTGGGATCTTGCTGGAAAGCAGAGTGTACACATACGGCCAGATCTTGTTGGTCTCTGTCCCTGAGAAGGAGTGAAGGATGCCTCTGCTCCTGGAAGAGAGGTGGGAGGAGAAGTCAGCATCAGCGCTTCCTGAGGACAGGAGTACTGGGGACACAGGCAGGCTGGCTATCAGCAGAGGACAGTCCTGCCAGGCTGGAAGGACACCAGTGCCTTTTTGGGTGAAACTGGAGGATAAAGGTAGGTCCTGCTTGACTAACCTCATCTTCTTCTATGACAAGGTGACCAACACTTACTGGGTCAGAGGAAGGCTGTGGATGTTATCTATCTGGACTTCAGTAAAGCATTCGATGTCGTCTCCCACAGCATCCTTCTAGAGAGCCTGGCTGCTCAGGGCTTGGATGGCTGGATGCTTTGTTGGGTAAAAACCTGGCTGGATGGTCGGGCCCAAAGCATGATGAGGAACAGAGCTAAATCCAGTTGGTGGCTACTCACACGTGGCACTCCTCAGGGCTCAGTTTTGGGGCCTATTCTCATTAATATCTTTATCAATGATCTAGACAAGGGTATTGAGGCACCCTCAGCAGATCTGCAGGTGACACTAAGATGGGTGGGGGTGTTGATTGCCTGAAGGTAGGAAGGGTCTACAGAGGGACCTGGATGGGCTGGCTCAATGGGCTGAAGGCAGTGGGATGAGGTTCTACAAGGCCAAGTGCTGAGCCTGGCACTTGCGTCACAACAACCCCATGAAGGCTCCAGGCTTTGGGCAGAGTGGCTAGGGACTGCTCAGTAAAGAAAGACCTCAATGTGTTGGTTGACAGTGGCTGAAAATGAGCCAGTGTGTGTGCCCTGGTGACCAACAAGGCCACTGGCATCCTGGCTTGGGTCAGTAAGAATGTGGCCAGTGGGGCCAAGAAAGTGATTGTCCCCCTGTATTGGGCACTGGTGAGGCCAACCTGTACTGGGTTCAGTTCTGGGGCCCTCGCTAGAAGAACATTGAGGTGCTGGAGCAGGTGCAGAGGAGCTCCTTGGGATGGGGAACATGGGCCTGGCTGGTGGAAGCAGCACTTGTGCCTGTTCCTACAGGCATGGTCCAACTCACTTGTACAGCTCTATCACTGGCTTTGCAGCATCTTTGTACTTCCTGAGCCTGGCAGCCACGGCTTCGGGTCTGTCATCCTCGCTCTGCACCAGTGGCTCACCTGTCAGGTCGTCCACGCCCTGCGGAGTGGCAAACACCATCAGGGGCATGCAGCCACCACCTCCAGCACCCACTCTGCAACTCCTGCCTAATGCCTTACCCTACTCCACATCGATTGAGCATCCTTAGATGGCATTTAACACAAAGCCCGTTTTTCTAATTAACATCTAGCACAACACCTCCAGGCTGACTCCTGAGGCCAAAGCCTCTGATCTCAGTGCTTCCTGCCTGGCATTTCTTTCCCCATCATAGAATCACAGAACCATGGAATGGTTTAGGTTGAAGGTCACCCAGTCCAACCCCTATGCAGTCAGCAGGACAGATGCAGCTAGAGCAGGTTGCTCAGAGCCACAAACCACCTGACCTGCAGTGGTTCCAGGGATACCTCTCTGGGCAGCGTGGGCCAGGTCTCACCACCCTCAGCATTAAAAATTTCCTCTGTATGGTCTGAATCACCCTCCTTTACTCCAAGCCATCACCCCTTGTCCTGTCACAACAGGCCCTGCTCAAAAGTCTGTCCCTAGCATTCTGCCTGACCCCTTTAAGCACTGAAAGGCTACCAGAAGGTCTCCCAGGAACCTTCTCCAGGCTGAACATCCCCAACTCTCTCAGCCTGGCCTCACAGCAGAGGGCTTCCAGCCCTCCCGTCATTGCTGTGCCCTCATTTGGCCCTGCTCTAACAGGTCCCTGTCCCTCCTGTGCTGAGGACTTCAGAATTGGCTCCAGCACTGCAGGTGGGGTCTGAGCAGAGCAGAGGGGCAGAATGCTTTTTCCTGGTCTCACTTCACACAGAGTAAGGCTTTTCTGATCTCCTTCTGTGAATTGCCCTCTGCTGGCAGCACCACGATGCTGTGGGCCCCTACCTGGATGTGTGGTGGGTTGAAGTCCATGTTGTAGACCCTCCCACTAGCAGGGTGGACCCAGCGGGCGCTCAGGCGATCCTTCAGCGTCTCAAAGGGGATGTTCAAGCTGATCACCAGGTCCAGTTCACAGATCCTGTCCAGCGCCTCCGCTTGCCCCAGAGTCCGAGGGAAACCTGTGTGGGCACCACAAGAGAAAGAGGCCATCAGGAGAGGCAAGAAAGCAGCGATGGAGCCAAATCCACCCACCCTGGAGCTGCAAAACCAGTGTGGCTTCTCACTGCAGCACAAAGTCTAGTGTGGAAGAGAGGCTTCCACCATATGGCTGCAAGAAAAAATAGCTCCTACAGCACCAGCTCCCAGAACACAGCACACAGGTCACCCTGGGCTCACGTCGTTCTGCAAAGTCGTGTCTGCTGCAGGGCTGCAGGCAAGGAAGAGGGATAAATGATGGAATTCTGAAGCAAAGCCCAAAGGAAACAACATGCTGTGTAGAGATGAGTAACACGCTGCTGCTTTACAGGGAGCACATCAAGGATACTGTGATAAAATGATTTGCAGAGCCATCACCCATCTCTGAACCCTCCATCTGCTGAAGATACTGGTGGCACTTTTTGTTTGGAAAGCCCAGCACGGAGGTAGGAGCATCAGCTCTTGTCCACACCACATCACAACCAGGGATGACTCTGAGCCTGTCCTCTCAACAGTTTTCTCTTCACCTTTTGTGCCTTTTTAACCTTTTTTTTTTTCTTTTTACATCCATAAAATCCTTTGAGACCTCTCAAGCTTTTCCAAGCAGAGGGTTATTAGCCAAGAGCTTGTCATGACATTGGCACCTGGAATGAACTGCCCATTGTGATGGGAAAATACAGTTACTCTGTCTACCAAGTGAAGGCTGGGCTGCTGGGGGGTTGTATCACAGTAAACCATCCTGAGCTTCTGGAGAGCAATGCGGAGGAAAAGGACAAGAGGTGGACAACAGGCTGACCATGAGCCAGCAACGTGCCCTCGTGGCCAAGGAGACCAGTGGTTTCCTGGGGTGTATTAAAAAGAATGTGACCAGCACATCAAAGGAGGCTCTTTCCCCTCTACTCAGCCCTACTCAGCCCACAGCTGGAGTCCTGGGTCAAATCCTGGGCTTCCCAATTCAAGAGAGACAGGGAAATACTGAGGAGAGCCCAGTGGAGGCTACAAAGATGCTGAGGGGCCTGGAGCATCTCCGGGAGGAGGAAAGGCTGAGAGCCCTGGGGCTGCTAAGCCTGCAGAACAGCAGAGTGAGGGGCAGATCCCATTAATGTTTATCAATATCTAAAGGGTGAGAGTCAAGATTACAGGGCCAGGCTCTTCTCAGTGGTGTCCAGTAATAGGACAAAGGACAGTAGACACAAATTGGAACACAGGAGGTTCCAAGTAAACATGAGAAAAACATTCTTGACTTTGAGGGTGCTGTATCTCTGGAGCAGGCTGCCCAGAATGGTTGTGGAGTCTCCCTCTCTGAAGGCATTCAAAAGCCACCTGGCTATGTTCCTGAGTGATTTACTCTAAGTGATGGCAGAATCATAAATGGCAACCTCTGGAGATCATCCAGCCCAACTCCCTTGCTAAAGCAGGGGCACCCACAGAAGCTTGCCCAGCATCACAATGTTCAGGATGATTTCAAGCCCAAGTCTGTTATAAATCAACCACATGAGTCTGATCTCCATATTCACTGACCCTCTCCAAGAGCCTCATCAGATTGCCGGAGGAGACTTTCTCCCCCTCCGATAGCCACGGCTGCTCATCCCATGTCACGCCACAGATAAGCACCACCTGCGGAGCCCTGTCCCATCCCCACAGCAGTTCCCAGAGTGGCCATCAGCTCTTGCCAGGTCCCAGGCCACCAGCAGTCATGCACCACAGCTGTTGCCACAGCCTGAGGGCTGCAAGAGCTCCTGGTGAACCCTCTGCTGCTCTTGATGCTGCCTGCTTTGCTAGCTTGCTCTCAGCATCTTCTCCACCCACACCTCAGGTGGCTGTAGGCTTGGGATGAGCACCTCCTTCACACACATGTGGAGGCGTAAGAGGTTTTTCTTGGCTTGCCTCCAGCCCTGCTCTGCTTTGTGAAACACCCATCTCCTTTCCCTGCCTTTCCCTTTCCCAGACTCACGCCAAGGGCTCAGCTGGACACGCACGTGCTGCTGCTGAGGACAGAGGAAAGAAACACTCATAGTCAGCAGGGCAGCTCCTGCCTCTCCTCCCAATACCAGCAAAGGCACCTCCTGGTTTTCCTCTCTCTGCTGGCTCTGCCAAACCATGAGCAGCAGGGGGATGTTCTGGAGGGGGCTGGGATGTTCTCTTCCAGAGGCCATGCCAGCAGCATGCTCACCATCCAGCAGCCAGTGCTGCTGTCGCCGCTTCTCCAGCTCCGTCATCATCAGGCGGGTGATGACATGGTCTGGCACCAGAAGGCCTCGCTCAAGGTACTGCTTCGCCAAGGCGCCAACTTCTGTTCCAGAGAAGAAAAAATAACACAAAAGCCAAAATGAAACAAAAAAAAACAAAACACCATGACATTTCTGCTTGAAAAAGATCACTCCCCCTCAAATTCTGCTTGTCCTCACAAATCGCTCATCCGGGAGCTTCGGAGCAGCATCCTGCCGCTCCTAGATGCTGCTCCTGGTAGCCAGCGGCCATGTGGTCCTTTTGGTGCTGGAGAAACGGAAATGCTGGAAATACCTGAGAGCAGGAACAGCATGAAGGGGCACTGGCACCATCACTGCCATGATGGATGCACAGAGCTCCTTTGGTTTTGGAAAGGGTGTGGGCGTGGTTGACAAGATGGCCTGTGTGAACATCATGAGGTCAACAAGGTCAAGGGCAAGGTCCTTCATATAGGTTGGGGCTCTCCCTGGTATCAATCTGGGCTGGGAATGAAGGGCTGGAGAACAGCCCTGAAGAGAAGGACCTGAGGAGCTAGCGAGTGAAAAGCTGGACATGAGCCATCACTGAGCGCTGCCAGCCCAGGCCCAGCTGTGTCCTAAGCTGATCCTCAGCAGCTTGGGCAGCAGGGGCACGGAGGGGATTCTGCCCCTCTACCCTGCTGAGACCTCACCTGCAGTGCTGGAGCCAGCTCTGGAATCCTCAGCACAGCACAGACAGGGACCTGTTGGAGTGGGGTCAGAGACGGCCACGGCAGTGATGGGAAGGCTGGAAGCCCTCTGCTGTGAGGCCAGGCTGGGAGAGTTGGGGTTGTTCAGCCTAGAGAAGGCTCCAGAGAGACTTCTGGTGGCCTTCCCGTATTTAAAGGGGTTCATAAGAAAACTAGTCACAGAAGAAACAGCCTCAAGTTGAAACAAGGGAGGTTTAGGTTGGACATGAGGAACAAATCCTTCCCCAAATAGGTTGTCAAGGGCTGGAACAGGTTGCCCAGGGCAGTGCTGGGGTCCCCATCCCTGGAGGGATTTCAAAGCAGTGTCTGTCAGTGTGATGCTGACAGACATGGTTCAGTGGTGACCTGGCAGTGCTGGGCTAACAGTTGGACTTAGTGATCTTAAAGCTCTCCTCCAGCCAGAACATTTCTGTGAGTCTGTGATCCTTTATGAACCTCTGGAAAAGGCACAACTTCGCCGTGCAACACGCGGCAGCAGACGGGCATCGCCAGCCTGCGAACCACCATCTGAAAGACAAACCTCAGGGGGTTTGTTAAATCACTGCTGGAAGCAGAAGATGACTTCCAGCCCAAAGAGCTTTCAGACTTCAGAGCCTCAACTTAAGATATGCTCACAGAAGAAAGTTATCTGCACAATCAACAGCTTGAGAAGGTAATTGCAGTGTAACTGGAAGGTAAATACACCTTACCCACACCACCCAGTTGGAGGAGAACAAAGCGGTGGTTCCTGCACCAGTGATACCATGTCTGGATCCACCTTTGCAGCAGTCTGGCACCACCTGGGCCAGCAGCTGATGTAGTAAGGGTTTATTCTGCTTATACTTTCACTGCAGCCAGGGTAGAGCAGATGTTACTTCAAGGAGAGATCAAATCAATTTCGTTGCTCCTTACATTACCGATTTTCTTACAGCCACTCAGACACCCAGAAACTGGGAAACGCAACTACGCCTTGCCACCACATGTGGCAAGTCCTGCTGCTGCCACCAGAAGAGGTCCAGCCTCCAACTGACACCTCTTCTGCTCTCTTCCCACAGCAGCTGAGACAGCATTTGTCACCAGAAATTAACAACTTTGCAATCAATTTCTGCACGGTTTCTGGCGAGGGCAGCACATTTTAGCTCTCCTCTCTAAAATAAAACCCAGAGGATCCTGCAGTTGGAGGCAGGCTCTGGTTTTCCAGAGCACAGCAAGACATCAAAGCAGGCAGGCATCTGCACTTGGCCATGGGCTGAATTCCTGAGCTGCAGGAGGGTGTTTGTTGTTTTGGTTTTCGGTTGGTTTTGGGTTTTTTTTGCAAGATGCACAGTTTCTGCAGAGAGTTCATCTGCTCTAACATGGGAACGTGATGCAGTCTGCACAGATCATGGAATCACAGAATGGTAGGAGTTGGAAGGGACTTCTGAAGATCATCCAGTCCAACCCCCCTGCCAAAGCAGGATCACCTAGGGCGGGTCACACAGGAACACATCCAGGTGGGTCTTGAATGTCTCTAGAGAAGGAGACTCCATGATCTCTCTGGGGAGCCTGCTCCAGAGTTCCTTCGCCCTTACAGTAAAGAAGTTTCTTCTCATGTTGAGGTGGAACTTCTTCGGTTCCAGTGTGCATTCATTGCTCTTTCATAGGTCAGAGCCTGGCCCCTTCTTGACACCTACACTTCAGATATTTATAAACATCCGTAAGTTCTCCTCTTAGTCTGATCTTCTCCAGACTGAACAGCCCCAGGAGTCTCAGCCTTTCCCCATCAGACACATGTCCCAGCCCCTTCACTGTCCTCATAGTCTTCTTTGGACACTCACAAGTATACATCTTCATCCCTCTTGAACTAGAGAACCCAGAACTGAACACAGATTCCAGGGCAGGGCAAGTACAGGAAGCCTCACAGGAAAGCTCACAGACTACCAAAAGGCTCCCGAGGTGCCTGCTAGGAGACAGCTGGCAGGAGAGCTGGGCAGCCCAGAGCTGCCAGCCCAGCCGCGCTCCCCAGTCAGAAACCTGGCTGTGGAATGGGGCAGGCAGCAGGCGCTGACTCACCGTCCGCGGGGCTGAGTCACTGCAGGGATGGGGGGACCACGTCCTCCTCCTCCTTTCTCTCCATAAAAGCTTTCAGCTCACCCTGCTGAGCAGCTTTTTGCTGGGAGCCAAGGTGGCTGCCAGGAGCAGAGAGCAGAAAATACCTTCTTTCAGTGACAGGTTTTATTGCTGCCTCTATGTCGCCAGCACTGCTGGCAGCTCTCCTGCTTGGAGAGGCAGAGGATGTGGGGATGGAAATGATACACCATCTCTTATGCAACCAGCACAGAGACCTGGGAGGGCATAAATATTATTGTAAATCCTACATCTTTTAATATTTATTCACATGGCCTGCACACTGCCACAGGCTGGCAGGGAACACGCTCGCTGGCAGGGCGAGCTGCTCGCAGGGCAGAGCCCGGTGGCCACGGAGGCTGGTGCTGCAGCAGAAGGTCCTGCTGTCACTCCGAGGGCTGGCTATCCAGGTGAGCAGTTGCTGCGTGGGGGAGCCATGCCGCAAACCAACAGTACCCTGAGCTGCAGCTGTGAAGTCTGAAGTTGTGGAGTCTGGAAGTACAGTGTCAGCCAACTGCTCGGCATCACAGAGGCTGCAGCTTTCCCACGCCCCTGACGTGGGTGGGTGGTTTTCCACTGCTCCTCCACGGCCTCTGTACATGCCAGAGGGGACAGGACACCAGCATGCAGGACATGCACCATCACAGGGTGCCATACACCACCGCAGGGGCAGTGCACTGCCACTTAAGTCCATGCACCAGCACAGGGTGATGACCTTCCAGCTTCTCCCTCCTCCAAAGTACATGTGGCACAGCCACACCAAGGAGAAATGGGAATGCATTTTGCATGAAGAACCTGCAGAGCTGCCCAGTGATAGAGTCATAGAATGGATGGGCTGGAAGGGACCTTTAAAGATCATCTAGTTCAAATCTCTGTGCAGTCAGCAGGACAGCCTGCCACTAGGGCAGGCTGCTCAGAGCCACAAACAACCTGACCTGCAATGGTTCCAGGGATGGGGCAGCTACCACCTCTCTGGGCAGCCTGGGCCAGGCTCTCACCACACTCAACATAAAAAAATTCTTCCTCCTCTCCAGTTTGAATATCCCTCTTTGAGTTCAAACCATCACTCCTTGTCCTGTCACAACAGGCCCTGCTCAGAACTCTGTCCCAGCATTCTGATTGACCCCTTTAAGCACTGAAAGGCCACCAGAAGGTCTCCCTGGAGCCTTCTCCAGGTTGAACAACCCCAACATTCTCAGCCTGGCCTCACAGCAGAGGGCTTCCAGCCCTCTCATCATTGCTGTGGCCTCCTCTAGCTCCACTCCACCAGGTTCACATCTCTTGTGCGCTGGTGCTGATTCACACTCCCAACAGTCAGGATGCTCCAGAGCACACCTTCCCTAGAGCATAGCTCTGCTCCCAAGAGCTTTCCTCAGGACAAGTCTTTATCTCCAGTTTTTACATTTGCTGTCCCATTCCCAGCTGCACCAGCCTCAGTCTGCCCCATGCCAGTCCCCCCAGTGCAGCTCTCCTCAAGCCAAAGGGGAGCAAGGTTTGGACAAGTTCCTGCTGAGCAGGGTGGAACAGCAGTGGGACTCCTCCTCTTGCCCTGCACAGCACCTCTGCAAGCTGTGACCAGGTGGGGAGAGTGTGCGGCTCTGCAGTTACTCCACACAGCAAGGCTCTCCTTAGCCACTGCTTGTGCTGCCTAAACTGGGCTGGCCAGTGCTCCCAGCAGTGCTGAGCTCGGTGTAAAACAGCCTCTTGACTCATGGGTTTAATCTCATTAATCTAATGACCATGGCTTTAATCTGCCCTTTAGCACATGGGACTCTAAGTTCTCTGTGGCTACCCCCAGGTGACCCTGGTCTGCAGCCATTCCTCCTTATCAAAGCAACACCAAGTTACAGCCCCAGGAGACTTCTCCCATCTCCAAGGCCATAAGCAATAAAACAGCCACCCAGGACCACACAGGCCAGGCTGAAGAAGAAGCTGTTCCCAAACAAGTCACTTAGCCTCCAAACCTGTCCTGATAACTTCCATTTAGGCTACAGCAACACAGCCTGGAGTGAATGGAGAAGAGAAAACCATTAGGTGGTTCACAGGACACCCCCTGCAGCCACCTGTGCATCAGCACAGCTAAGCTGCAACAACCCTGGCTTGCTGGGCTTGGATCTCACCCCTGTTTTAGGACTCCAAAAGCTCTTCCCAGCACAGCTGGTGCAACCAAAGCCTTCACTCCCACTCCATCTCTGCCAGCAGGACATCTTCTGGGGGCACTGGAGCCTGGTGCAGCCCCAAATTTGGGCCATGACCTGTTGGCTGGCTGGACAGTGTGATCCATTCCTGAGGAAACACCTGTGGCCATGCACAGCCCCATGGTGCCCTTGGGTTTTTTTGGTGTGCTTCCTTTGGTCAAAACTAACAAACGAAATCCATCACATGGAAGGGACAGAAGCCACTTCTGTCTCCAGTGAAGCACATCAAAGGGAGCAGTGGGATGGATACAGGACTCATGTGTCTCTCAGGAGGTGCAGATCCTCAGCCAAAGTCATTTGGAAAAGAAATTAAGTTGTACTGCAAATGAACTGCTGAGTCCTGATAAGACCCCAGGATGCTGCCAACACCAGAGCCTGGGTGCCAAGGCAAGGAAATGGCTCACCACCCTCCAGCACCCCTGCCTACCACCAAAATCATGGTGTCTAGGTCTTCCAAGATCTTCAAAAGGCCTTCTCCTATGGCAGAGCAGCTGCTCACTAAGCAAGACACTAATTAACAGACAAGTCCATGGTATCAGACATACTGCAGGGTCACTGTAGCAGAACATCAAGCACTTCAGCAGCAGCCAGGCTGTAAGGGGAAGTCCTGGGTCCCAGCACTGCTGACACACTGGAGGTATTCTAGGCATGCTCTCCATGCCAGGCAACTTGAGCTTCCTGCAGTGGCTGGAGCCCTTGTCCAAACCTAAACCCTGCAGCCATAGCTAGCTGATGTCTTGGAAGGGCAAGCAGGAAAACCCCCTGAGCATCCTCCGCCTGCTGCCCTAAGATCGAGACTACTCTAAAATCAGCAGACCAATAGATCCCTTTGGGATGAGGATTCTGTACTTCCCTGAAAGGGCTCTCAAACACTGAAACAGGCTCCCCAGAGAGCTGGTTGAATCCCCATCCCTGGAGGGGTTTATAAGTCACAGTGATGTGGTGCTGACACACATGGTTTAGCACCAGAATTGGGAGAGTTAAAGCATGGTTGGGCTTGATGATCTTCAAGGGTTTTTTTTCCATCTGAAACAATTCTACAGCTCTGTGAAGGGCTGCAGCTCCCCTCACAAACAGAGCCAGTGGTGCAGATGATAAAGTCAGGAGTTCCACCTACTTTCCCCCAGAGCTGGCACACCACAACAGGGTCATGTAACAGCTTGTCCAAAGCAAATAGCAAAAAAGCCTCCCAGCAAATAGCTGCAGCTCGCTGAGAACTGTAACCAGAGGCTGAGTCAAAGGTGACCGTCATCTGTACCCAACTAAGGCTGAGCCACTGCTGAGTAATTTTACCCCCGTTTCACCCTCTTGTTTACTTTGAGAAAGGGAATCTACCCGATGGGCTTTGGGAAACACCTTCAGCTAACTCCTGTCACAGCCCTTTTTCCAGTGTCCCCAGAGAAGCTCTACAGCAAGAATGTTAGTGAAAGGTAACCACGCAAGGAAGTCCCTCAGAGTGACTTGATTGTGCAAGCTCCCGTCTGGGCACGTAGGCTCACCACACTGCTCCACTCCCACACGCTGCACCTCTGCTTGCTTCTCACACAGGTCTTTCTGTCTTTCAGCCACAGCAGCCATGGGGATTCTCTTAATTTTTGAGCCTCCCTCCAAAGGAAATATTATTGTACTTTTTATTTATAGAAGGAAATTGGGATATTTTTAAATGGGTGAACCAGCGCAGGGCTGTGATCGACGCCCTTGCTGGAGTACACAGCTCTCCGAAACGTTACCCTCCCATTTTTATTACCCTTCTAAAAAGGGGGAATCACTTCTAGGTTCTCTCTGCTTGTTTTGTATCAGTGTCATTTTAGTTTCTTTGCTTGGTGAGTCAGCTTTCCCTCTGGGCTGGTCTTTTACACGTTAGCAGAGGAGAGAAGGAACTGCTGGAAAAAAATAAATACTTCAGGATTGCCTAACGGCAGCTGTGCAGGAACCTGAGTGCAAGCCAGAGTGCAGCACGTCTGCTCTCAAACCTCACCTGGGAGCATCTCACCAGCCAACAGCATTGCCAGAGAAGCAAGCACAGCATACACCATCAACTCTCCCAGGAGCTTTGGACCTCGCTAACACAAAATGACCATCAGCTCTCCCAAGGGTTTTGGACCTGGGTGTCAAGCATGAGGAGAGAGCCACAGCTGTGAGGCTGTGCTCTAACAGGCAGGAATTGCCGTGCCCAGGGGCTGCTCACTGCTTCGGCAAGTCTCCAAAAGCTGAGCCTCGGTGGGGCAGACCTCTGCTGCCACCCACCTCCTGCACCTCCTTGCTGTCTGGAAAGGAGGTTGATAAGGAGAATGGGACACAGGCTGGCACACCGTAACACCTCACAGAGCACATCCCAGCACCTGATCACAGCAGCGATTTTCTCGGCAGGTTCTGCCCTGTAGATGAACATTCCCAATCCATCCTTTGCACCGTGGACACCCACAGAGGCACAGCGTGCACCAGCCTTTCAGCCATCTGCTGTCCACCACTGCAGATTTTTATCCCGTTCCCGTGCAACCACCTGAGGCAGGATGAAGTTACTAATAACACAGGCTCTGTGTGCCCGGGTGCCGCTGTTACGCATGGGTGACAAGCAGGTGGGTTATTCATACCAGCTTCTCCACAGAGGGGAAGGAAAACTATCCCTAGGGATGAAACTATTGCGCGCACACACAGAGCTTCCCATGGCACCAGACCCCACTCTTATTGGGCAGCAACATGAGCTCAGGCCAGGAGAACTTGATGAATGAGCTGAGCCAACAACACGGGAAGAAAACAACCTGTAGCGTATCCACAGGGTGGGGGGTTCAAATCCCATCCCCGTCCTCATTCTCATTCCCATCCCATCCCCAACCTCATTCCTATCACATCACTATCCTCGTTCCAATCCCAATTCCCTCCTCATTCCCACCCCAATCCCACCTCCACCCCGACAGGTCATGCTCATCCCCATCTCATCTCCGTTGCTGCCCCGTCCAAGATGTGGTCCCCGGTCCCCTGGTCGCCCGTTCCCCGGTCCCGGTCTGCGCCGTTCTCCCGACGGGGCGGCCCCCGGGCACTCACCGCCGCCGTCGCGGAGATTCTCCCGCAGGAATTGACCGCTGGAAAGATGCTGGAGCCCAAAACTACGGGCGATCCTCTCGCACACCGTCCCCTTCCCCGAGCCGGGGGGTCCCAGCACCACCGCCCGCAGCAGTTTGGAGGCCATGGCCGGTTACCGGAGCCCGGCCAGGCTCCCCAGCTCGTCAGACAGCCCCGGTGTGACCCCGCTCCACGCCGTGCCGAGCCGCTCCGTTCTGCTCCGCTCCCCCCCGCATCCACCCGCCGCCGAAGCTCGTACACATCAGCAGGGCGGGGGGAGCCCCGGCGGGCCCCGCCGCCCGCCCGCCCCCTCGGGCCGCGGCACCCTGGGACTTGTAGTTCCGGAGCCCGGAGGCGCCGGGCTGCGGCCCGACGGGGCCCCCGCATGGCACAGCCCGGCACGGCACGGCCCCGGGGGACCCTGAGGGGAGCGGGGATTGGAGTCAGACAACCGCAGCGGCGCTGCCTGGGCGCAGAGATGAGTGGTGGCCCCCAGTGCCCACAGGTGATAGCCACAGGGGTGATAACTCCAAATGCCCATGCGTGATGGACCCAGCATCCATGGGTGATGAGCCTAGTCACTATGGGTGATGGCCTCCGGTGCCCATCGCTGATGACCCGAAATGCCCACAGGCGATGGCACCCGTGAATGATAACACCAAACGCCCATGGGTGATGGCTCAAAGTGGCCATGAGTGATGGTCCCAAGTACCCATACCAAACTTGGGTGGCATTAAAGGGCTGCAGCCATAGCTTCAAACGCAGGACCAGAAGATACACAGGTTGTTGAGGCAGTCAGCAACTGCACAGTTTGCAAATGTACAGCATGCAAGTGTAAGGCCTACAAACATGCAGTCAGGAAAATGTACAGCCTGCAAACTCACAGCCTGCAAGCTCACAGCCTGCAAACGCACACCCTGCAAATTAAGTCTGCAAACACACACCTTGCAAATGCACAGCCTGCAAACACACACCCTGCAAAAGCAGAGCCTGCCAACATACAGCCTACAAAAGCAGAGCCTGAAAACGCACAGCCTGCAAATGCACAACCTGAAAACGCACATCTTGCAAATTCACAGCCTGCAAATTCACAGCCTACAAATGCACAGCCTGCAAAAACACAGCCTGTGAACGCATAGCCTGCAAACTCACAGCCTGCAAATTCACAGCTTGCAAACGCACAGCCTGCAAACGCACAGCCTGTGAACGCACAGCCAGCAAAAGCAGAGCCTGCAAACGCACAGTCTGCAAAAATACACAGCCTGCAAACACAGAGCCTGCAAAAATACAGCTTGTGAACACACAGCCTGCAAAAGCAGAGCCTGCAAACGCACAGCCTGCAAACACACAACGCGCAAATGCACAGCCTGCAAAAATACAGCCTGCAAACGCACAGCCTGTGAACACACAGCTTGCAAGCAAACGCACAGTAAATGCACAGCCTGCAAAAACACAGCCTGCAAACACACCCCCTGCAAACTCACAGCTGCAAATGCAGAGCCTGCAAACTCAGGTCCTGCAAACGCACAGTCTGCAAACAGAGCCCGCAAAACTACAACCTGCAAACGCACATCCTGAGACACACAGCCTGCATGCTCACATCCTTCAAGTGCACAGCCTCAAACGCACAGCCTCAAACACACAGCCTGCATGCTCACATCCTTCAAATGCACAGCCTCAAACGCACAGCCTCAAACACACAGCCTGCATGCTCACATCCTTCAAATGCACAGCCTCAAACGCACAGCCTCAAACACACAGCCTGCATGCTCACATCCTTCAAATGCACAGCCTCAAACGCACAGCCTCAAACACACAGCCTGCATGCTCACATCCTTCAAATGCACAGCCTCAAACGCACAGCCTCAAACACACAGCCTGCATGCTCACATCCTTCAAATGCACAGCCTCAAACGCACAGCCTCAAACACACAGCCTGCATGCTCACATCCTTCAAATGCACAGCCTCAAACGCACAGCCTCAAACACACAGCCTGCATGCTCACATCCTTCAAATGCACAGCCTCAAACGCACAGCCTGCACACACACCCCCTGCAATCGCACACCCCCTGCAATCGCACAGCCTCAAACGCACAGCCTGCACACACACCCCCTGCAATCGCACAGCCTCAAACGCACAGCCTGCACACACACCCCCTGCAATCGCACAGCCTCAAACGCACAGCCTGCACACACACCCCCTGCAATCGCACAGCCTCAAACGCACAGCCTGCACACACACCCCCTGCAATCGCACAGCCTCAAACGCACAGCCTGCAAACTCACAGCCTGGAAATGCACAGCCTGCTAATAATTTCTCAGAATAATTTTGGTTGGAAATGACCTATAAGATCACCAAGTCCAGCTACTATCTAACGCCATCAAGGCTGGTGCTAATCCATGGTCCTCAACACTACATCTCTGTGGCTTTTAAATACCTCCAGGCACGAGGATTCAGCCACCTCCCTGGGGAGCTTGTTCCAGTGTTTGAGAACTCTTCCAGGGAATATTTGCGAACAGGAAGGCTGCAGACAAACAGGACCTGCCCACAGCTGGTGACAACACAGAGGGGACACATTCCTTGCCTTGTCGCTGGGGTGGCTGCCACGTGCATGACTGTGTTCATCCACACATGTGTCTGATGCTCAGGGGCCTGCAACACCTCTGTGAGGAGGTGTAGCAGTTGAAGGCTTATTGGAAAATTCCAGTAAGAGAAATTGGGACTTTCCTGAACGTTCAGTTGCAAATGTAAATAAATTATAGCATTGCTTGTAAAAGAATAATAATGATAAGGTCCGTCTCATTTATTGGTTGGCTAAGAGGGACAAAACAGCAATGTATAAACAGTTTGTCTCTCGGGTGCTGGCGCTGTCACTGGTCCTTTGCCTGACTCCACACTGCTGAGCTTGACTGACCAGGTAACACCTGAGATCTTTGCTGGTTTTCTGTTGGGAAAGAAGGTGATGTTGGCTCCTTCTGGGCGTTCTTTGCCCAGGTGGGAGGGTTAGATTTACTATTTCTAAATTGTAAATAATTGTATAGAATCATAAACCCATGTAAATATACTTTGCACACATGCTTGTAAATTTAGCTTGCTGTAAAATACAGTTTTATCTTACTTCCAAGCAGCCTGAGCTTGTCTGGTAAACTTGGGGGGGGGGCAGAATTTCCCAAACCACTACAGGAGGAAAGGTTTAGAGTCCTGGGGCTGTTGAGCCTGCAGAAGAGCAGCCTGAGAGGGGATCTGAGCAATGCTCAGCAAGAGATAAAGGACCTGTGAGAGGCAAGAGGTCGGGGCAAGACTCTTCTCAGTGGTGACGAGTGACAGGACAGTCCTGGGGCTGTTGACAGCCTGAGAGGGGATCTGAGCAATGCTCAGCAAGAGATAAAGGACCTGTGGGGGACAAGAGGATGGGGCCAGACTTTTCTCAGTGGTGCCCAGGGACAAGACAAGGAGCAATGGCCACAAGCTGGAACCGAGGAGGTTCCTTCTGACCGGGAAGAGAAACTTGCTTCTTGTGGGGGCGCTAGAGCAGGCTGCCCAAAGAGGTTGTTGAGTCTCCCCGTCTGGAGAGCTCCCAAACCCGTCTGGACATTGTGATGCTGGGCAAGCTGCTGTGGGTGCCGCTGCCTAGCAGGGCAGTTGGTCTGGATGAGCTCCAGAGGTCCCCCCCAGGCTGGCCGTGCCGGGACGGCGCAGGCCGTCTGACGGAGCCCCACGGCGCTAGGGACGCGCAGCGCCGCCCGCGCGGGGCTGTCCCCACCGCTCTGCCTGCCCCTCCCGCGCCGCTGCCGCCCGCGCGCCGCCGCCCCCGGAAGCGGCCGTCACATGGCCGCGCGGCGCTGCCATAAACACGGCAAGATGGCGGCCCTCACGCCGCCAGCCCTGCTGCGTCATGCCGCCCCCGGCCCCGCCGCCCGCCGCGCCCGCAGGTGGGTCCGCCCCGGCCCGCTCAGCGCCGCCGTTCCCGCCGGTGGAAGGCAGCGGTAAGGGGCAGGTATGGAGGGTGGGTGATGGGGCTGGGGCGCGACGCGGAGCTTCCCGCTCCTTCCTTCTCCCCCGCCCCCCCTCCCCCCCGTTGCGCACTATTATTTTCCGGGCGGCGGTGTTTACGCGGGCGGGGCTTGCCGCCGCCGCGGGGGTGCGGTTGCCCGCGGGGCTCGGGTGAGGCCGCGGGATGAGCGGGGGCTGCTCCAGTGACCCTTCCCCGATGGCTTCCAGCGCGCCGCATGGACGGAGGATGGTGAGAGGGGCGAGGTGGGAGTCTGGGCCGGGCTCCCTCCCGCCGCGGCGGGGGCTGGGGAGGGCTGCGAGAGGGCAGTCTGGCGGCCGGGGGGGTTCCCGTTCCACCCCATCCCACCTCATCCCGCGGATATGTTGCCAAGGCTGCCGCCTGTCCCCGGCTCCCAGGTGACGCGCCCGGGAAAAGCGCCTGGTTAGGAAAGTTGGGAGGGAGCAGCGAGGAGCTGCCAAAGACCCTTCCTTGTCACAGCCATTCTCGATCACACCCTCCCGTCCCCGGCATCCAAGCCCTGTAATCGCTCACCATATCCTCATCACCGTTTATTTTCTTTCCCCCTTCAGACTTGGACGGATTTCGGTTGAAATCGTGCTCATCAAGATGGAAATGGGGTTTGCTACCAGTGCACCTCATAATCCTCAGCAGAGGCAGGGTGAGAGCAGCTTGGTAGTGCTGGAAGATACTTGACCGGTGCTTTGGGGTGGGGAGTCATAAGCCTTGCGGGTTGTGGTCAGGGCACATCAGGAATTCCATCAGTGTGATGCTAAAAGAATTTTGGTTCATGCAAAACAAGTTAAATACATAGGATTGTCAGCCCCAAAGGGACAGGAGATGGAACTGGAGCTTTAAAAAACAGCCAGACAAACTTAGAAGGCTTTCAAAAGCAAGAAATGGCAGAAAGAGCTGGAATAAAACACTGGAAACTAGAGGTTTAAAAAAAAAAAAAACCTGGAAATACACAATGCTTTGGCAGTAATGAGAACAAAAATGTGTGCTGGACTCCAAAACTAATGTGGATTTTGCAGGTAATGATAGGGAACTGACTTAGGCTTTTTGTGTTGAGTCTCTGTATCTTTAGTCTGAAGCCAAGCAAAAGTCATCGCGTGTGTGCTAAGATGCAAGGAAACAAATCGTATTTGTATGACTACGAGCTGGATCCTCTGGAGAAAATGGCATCGGCCCTCTGAATATGTGTGTAACCTGAGGAGCCTTTGTGCCACAGGGTGTCGGGGAGGAGTTCTTCACCTTGGTGGTCATGGTACGTTTAAATATCATAATAGTAGCTTCTGGAGCACGAGGTGAAATCTTGTAACAGTGTTTGAGGCGTGCCTGAGCTACAAAATAGCAATTCTCCTCATCACCTTAGCCTGTGGAATGTGGGATTCCCAATCCTACATTTATGACATTCTACTGAGACAAGTAAAATTTTTCTGCTGTGATAGTAGTGCTGTTGTAAAACCACCTTGAAGTGAGAACAAATAGTTTTGGTCGTGTAGCTTCCTCCCTTCTGAAAACTCATCCTTGTGTGTGCAGAACTGACTAACGTTTTTTACCAAGTTGTGGGGTTTTTCTGTTGTTTTGGGGGTTTTTGGTTGGGTTTTTTTTCTTCCTATGCTGCTTTAATGATTAATCTACAAATGGTGATAAATCTGCAAGTTTTAGGATGCCACATTTAAGTCATCTGTGCCATCTTACGTCAGGATTGCATAATCTGTTGACTGTCCCCTTTTTTTATGTAATGTATGTTTGGAGTTTGTTTTAAAATGTACAAATATTTTTTTTCCACTGCGTGCTTCTGCTCGGGTTATTTCAGATTGGTCTCTCCATTGCCCTCTGGAGTTAGACACTTGCATGGCACTATTTTGATAGCTAGCAGAGTGTTAAGTGGTTTGTTGGTTGCGTTTTTTTTTCTCTTTTTAAAACCAGTTTCCATCACATCTTAGGACATGCTGTTCTCCAGGTAAGTTTAGAGGGTTACACCACTACTGGAGGTTCTGCTTCCTCTCAGTAGAAAGATGAGAGCAACTTGTGCTGCTGGAGTTCCTCTACATCATAAATGGAGTTTTCATGAAAACTTAGTAACACATTAACTTCTCCCGTGTAACACTCTTGTGTGTTTTGAACTCCTTTCAGAATTCAGTGTCTTTGATTCCCTTCATGAAAACGGGGAGCTGTTGAAATAGTTCGATGATCTCAGCAATGCCTGGTTTTAGAAAACTGAAAACAAAGCAAAAAATTGGTAAAATAAGGTTGATGTAAGCTTATAGACAACAAGTTTGCAGTGAAAGTGTTTATTTCATGGCTTTATTTGAATCCTGTGGCCCCAGAACAAGCTGCTTGCTTGAAGCACCTCAAACCTTTAGGCCCCTGTTTTTAATCCAGCCAGGTGCCTGTCATTGGGTGCTGCTCCCACCAGTAGGCATTGGAATGGGTGTTTGCGATGCCAGCTCCTGAAGTTCATGTGACAAACTGATTTAAGGCCAGTGAAGTTGTTCCTGGTGCTGTAAAATTCCAGCACCCAGCAGCCTGCTTGGCTGTGAAAGCCTGTCTGGCTGTGTGCAGCAGGCATGGCACGATGTTACCCTCGTGGTTGCACTGCTACTGGTGCCATTCCTTGGCTGTCACAAGTGGTGTGGCTCCATTAACTTGCTGGCACTCTGCCATTGTACCTACCGACTGTCTGGTTCATGACATTCAATACTTAAGTAGCATAACACAAGTACTTCTTTCTAGTTCCAGTGCTTTTCAGGGGGAGAGAGGGATGCCCCCATTCTCTTTGGCAATGACTTTGTAGGGTGATAAGTCACCCTTGCTCCATTAAGTCCAGCCCTGGTGGTTTGCGCCGAAGAATCAATTGCTTAAACAGTTAGAGCTGCGCTCCAGAGACTACTATGGTCATTAAGATCACAGTAGTTATCTGCACAATTTTCAGACTGAAACCTCAGGTGCAAAGCCACTTCTGTGAAATGCTCCTGGGCCTTTTAGCAGGCAGCTAGTCATCTTTCGGGGGTGATGCGAGCGTTTGGGGACACCTGTGGAATGAGGAGATGGAGGAGGCTGGGCAGTGCTGCGGTGGGGACACAATGACTGACAGGCTGCCCTGGCTCAGTTATCACAGTGCTGATGCTGTCTCTTGTAAAGGTACAGTACTGTGATAACTGAAGGATGGCAGCCATCTGAGCTTCATGGGCCCCCCACCGCCCCTCCGCTACGCTCCAGGGACTGATCTGTACTGCGGTGTCCTGCTGAAGTGAACCGCACTCCTCAATGTACCTCTTTGTGGAAAGTCAATGTTTTGGTTGAATAAAATACGTTTATTGATGGTTTGGGTGTTAATTGATTGTTTTCACAGAATAGCTTGTGTTGGAGGGGACCTTAAAGGAAGCTGGGGCAAAGTGGGGTAGGTCTGTTCTAAGTAACAAGCAATAGGGTAAGAGCCAAGGGTCTAGAGCACAGGTCCTGTGAGAAGCTGCCAAAGGAGCTGGGGTGGTTCAGCCTGGATGCAAGAAGGCTGAGGGGAGGCATAGCTCTCTGCAACTCCCTGAAAGGACACTGCAGCCAGGTTGGTCTCTTATCCCAAGTCAGAAGCAATAGGACAGGAAGAAATTGCCTTGTTGTACTAAGGAAGGCTTAGGTTGGACATTAAGGAGAATCTCTTCCCTGTAAAAGTCATCAAGCCCTGAAACAAGCTGCTCAGGGCAGTGCTGGAGTCTCCCTCCCTGAAGGGATTTAAAAGTGTGCTGAGGGGGTGTGGTTTAGTGGTGGCCTGGTAGTGCCGTATTAATGGTTGGACTTGATGATCTGAAAGGTCTTTTCCAATCAATTCTATGAAAGATCATGTAGTTCCGTGGGCAGGGACACCTGCAAGACCAGGTTGCTCAAAGCCTTATCCAACCTGATCTTGAACAGTTCCGACTATTCTGTACCTTGGAAGGTTTTTCAGGAGTACTGTGATTTGGAAACCTCCAAAACTAGTTCAGAGAGCAGAGCCCTGTGCAGCATGGTGAAGAAATGAAGAGCAGAGGGGCAATACCTGGTGCCAGAACAAAGAGAGGTGACTTCTATGACTAGCAGTACAAAAAGCAAAGCCATATGGGGTACTTCCTACGTGGTACGGAGATCCCAGTGTCGCCTAGCTAGTGTCCTAACTCGTTTTCTATGTGCCTCGAAATGGTTGCTGGGACGCAGGTTATTTCACTCAGGTGATGCAGTGGGATGTTGGTGATGCCGTTGCAGGATTTGCTTGGGGCTTCTCCACTCCCGTGAATGGGAAATTGCAAATTTCCCAGGTAATTTCTTTGGTCATGTCGAAATACCAGGAAAAGGCCAATTTTTCTGTAGGGAACCTGCCCTTAGCCGAAGCTGCTCTGTGTGATTTTTGTCCCCTGGGAATTAAAGGGTGCTGGGAGGGCGAGGGTTTGTGTGCGGCTGCCTCGGGAGGTGCAGTAGTGTGGGGCCAGGCTGCAGTGCTGGGACAGGACGGCAGAGGGTGCCCGCGGGCCGGGCTGTGCCGGGAGAGAGGAAGCCACCGGGCTTGCTGGCGTGACAGGCAGAGACCTGCAGGCTGCTGGTGCAGTGCTGTTCCCCACCCCCACCGGCACCCTCGGGCTGCTGAGCTGATGCAGCAGCTTCCAGCCATCATTTATTGTTGCTAAGTGTGGTCATTAACCCCGTGTGTTTAAAGAACTCTTCCTTCTGGACCCGATGATTCATGGCAGTCCAGGGCCTTGCCCTGTGCTTCTCTGCCCAGCCCTGGCTGCTGTTCGCTGCTCCAGGGAAAAAGAGGATGGGAATAGGGATCAAGCAGCCGTCTGCTCCAAGATGGCAATTGGGTGGTTTGTGTAATTTCTCTGATCTTCTTTCCTGGAAGGCATTTCTGCCAGACTGCTGCTGGCAGTGTCTGTGGGCCCAGACGGGGTCAGTGCTGCACAGCCCCGGTGGAACACTCTGCCAGCCTGCGTCATCTAAACGGGGGAAGTTATTAGTGCTGCTGAGAGTGGCTGCAGTCTTGTTGGAGGAGGGTTCTGCTGTGCCAGAAATTCTGCAAATGATAAAGACATCCTGTTATCAAGAGCTGAAATTCTAGATAGACTAAATTCTGAGCAGAGTCAACTTCCAAAGCCTGGAGGGATTCCCTGTCCTAGGCAGGAATTATAGAATAGTTTGGGTTGGAAGGGACCTTGAAGGTCATCTAGTTCCAATCCCCCTGCCATGGCCAGGGACTCCTCCCACTAGACCAGACTGCTTATCCAACATGCTCATCGCAAAAGGGAGAGGTGGTCCCTGGAAAGCATCAGCTGTGGCTCTCCCTGGCTGTATGACAGCAACACTCCTGAACTCCTCCTTTATCTGCTATGCTGTGCCATGCTCCCATTTTGGTTACAGAATCAACAGGAGGGAAGGGAAGCTGTGGGATCCTGGGGATGGGAACATTTTAGGCTCACAGGCTGTCCAGGGCTGAGTTTCATCTCCTTAGCCATTCCTGTTGTCATTTTAGGAGCCAGCAGGTACTTAGGCAATGTGCGTCCCCTGTCCTGGGAAAAAGGCAGGTGACAGTGGAATTGGAGCTGGAATCATACAATCGTTTTGGTTGGAAGAGACCTGTAAGATCATCAAGTTCAGCCATTGCAACCAAAGTAGTTCAACCAGGTCCTCCTGGCTACCCTAAGGTATGGGTTGGACTGGATGATCCTAGAGCTCTTTTCCAAACTGGTTGATTCTGTAAGGATGCCTTCGGGTGCTCACTGATGGTCAGGATGCTGATTTGTTCTAGAAACCACAAAGTTTTTGTCCTGCACATGGAAAACAATTGCTTAGAGGCAGATACAAGGTCTGCTATCAATCAGGTCCAAGGATAAGGTTCCTCACTTACAATCCGAGATCTGAGGGTTAATGACCAACCCAGCTCGTTTAGTGTGATGTGCAGCAAAGCTGCTGCCATGTACTGCAGGCCATGTCCTGGTGAGAGAGAGCAAAGAGGCTGTTCAAATGACAAGTGCCTCTGGCTGCAGATTGTGATTCTCGTTTCCTGTTACAACAAGCACAGCTCCGAGCTCTGGCATGGGACAGGAACTGAAACGCCGTCGGCGCCTGAAACTGACACCTCCCTGGTCAGATTTGCTAGGAGCCTTTATCTCCCTCTCCAGTCCAGCAGACGTGAAGTCCACCTCTTTTTCCTGTAGCTTCCTCCTGACACCATACTGGGACAGACTTCTTATGCACACTAGTAGGTTTGCTGTGCCTAAATATTGCTACACACGAACAATGTAGCTATCAGATCTTCTTTGGCAGGGGAGCACTTCCTCCCACAAATTGTGTTAGAGCAGGACGTAAACAACCTGCACTTCACACCACTGTCTGCTCAAAACTGAGGTCTCTCAGGACCATCTCTTTTCTGATCAAGGTTTTCTGTAGTTTATGGATTTGATCCCAAGGCACAGCAGTTTTCTCATGACATGTCTCAGCTCTCATTCCAGATGGATTTGTTCTGACTTGGTGGTTCTCAGGCTTTCTCGTTAGGAAAGTCCCTTTTCCCATCTGGAGGCTGTCGCCTTCCCACCCACGTTTTGCATGAGAAGAACAGCACTTCTGCTCCTGCGATGTCTCCTCGCGGCTGTAAGGCTGCAGGCAAGAAGGGCTGGTCCGTTTCTGGCTCTCATCCACAAATGGTTTCTTTTAAAGGTTGAAGTTTCTGTTCTGAGCAAGCTGGCCAGCTGCTATCACCAGGATAAGACTTCCATTGTCTGCTTGCACTCAGCCTTGATGCCAGGTGAAGGTGTTGCTGTTTGCCAAAATCCTTTTTACAAACAAGATGAGTCCCGTTACTCTTCAGTGTGAAAGTCTGGTACTCAAAAGCTTCATTTTAGCTGTGCTAAAATAAAAGGACTCCTTCTCAACAGCATTTCAAGCACGCAGTCCTCATCAGGAAGAACTAAAAAACCCACATGATTAGAAGGAATGGCATCCAGTTATGGCAAGGGAGATTTAGGATGGACATTAGGATAAACTTCTCTGTCAAAAGCTTTATCAAAGACTGGAAAAGGCTGCCCAGGGCACTGGTTGAATCCCCATCCCTGGAGGTGTTTAAAAGCCATCTAGTTTGGTAGTCAAGGATATGGTCTAGTAGTGGCCCTGGTAGAGCTAGGTAATGGTTGGACTTGATCTTGAAGGCCTTTTCCAGCCATGGTGATTCTGCGCATGATCTCAAAGTCCAGCAAAGCCCATTATGATCAGACCGGTTTAATCACTGCTCATTCAGCTTGTCTCTGGCTGGTGAAGGGCACTTGAACTTGACCTTTACTCCAGGCTATCTTGATTAAATATCTTTACAAATCAAGTAGCCTAATTGCAATGTCCTAATGTTTGCAAATATTAGATGTGCCAGAATGTCATTTGGATCAAAGTCAGGTTAAGCAGTTTCTGAATGTGAGCCTGGAGATGTTGGACAAAATAGAAGGAAAATATCAAGTTAAGACTGGTGAAGTGTTTGTATGATCAGTAATGTTGCCAACTTGGCCTTGCAACATGGTGAGACACTGGATTGGGTCACGCAGGGAGGTTGTGGATGCCCCTTCTCTGGAAGTGTATAAGGCTAGATTGGAGCAACCTGGTCTAGTGTAAGGTGTCCCTGCCTATGGCAGGGGAATTGAAACTAGATGATCTGGAAGGTCACTTCCAACCCATGTTGGATGTGATTCCATGATTTTTCTTCAGGTGCAGAGGTATTTTTTGGCACATTGGCTGCAAACCCTGCTAAGTCAGAGCAGTTTGCCTGCCAAATGGAATGAATTTAATGAGAACTTAGCATTGCTCATTCATTACAAATATCCTCAGCTCAACTGCGGTGAGATTTTCACTTTCTTAAAGTTCTATCGATGTGTTAGAGCTGCAGTCCCACTCCTGCTGTTCTCTGTCACTACGTTCTGGGCCCCCCAGTTTAGAAGGAACACTGAAATCCTTGAGCGTGTCCAGAGAAGGGCGACGAGGCTGGTGAGAGGCCTCCAGCACAGCCCTACGAGGAGAGGCTGAGGGAGCTGGGGTTGTTTAGCCTGGAGGAGGCTCAGGGGTGACCTTATTGCTGTCTACAACTACCTGAAGGGAGGTTGTGGCCAGGAGGAGGTTGCTCTCTTCTCTCAGGTGGCCAGCACCAGAACGAGAGGACACAGCCTCAGGCTGCGCCAGGGGAAGTTTAGGCTCGAGGTGAGGAGAAAGTTCTTCACTGAGAGAGTCATTGGCTACTGGAATGGGCTGCCCAGGGAGGTGGTGGAGTCGCCATCCCTGGGGCTGTTCAAGGCAGGATTGGACGTGGCACTTGGTGCCATGGTCTAGCCTTGAGCTCTGTGGTGAAGGGTTGGACTTGATGATCTGTGAGGTCTCTTCCAACCCTGATGATACTATGATACTATGATACGTGCTCACTCCCTTGTCCTATGTCTTTTCTCTCAAGTAACAAGTGATAGAATGAGAGGAAACAGCTTCTGATTGCACCAGGAGAGGTTTAGGTTGGACACAAGGAACAAATAATTCCCCAAATGGGTTGTCAAGGCTTGGAACCGGCTGCTCAGGACTGTGGCAGAGTCCCCATCCCTGGAGGGACTGAAAAGCTATGTAGATGAGGCGCTGTGGAACACGGTTTAGCGGTGGACTTGGCAGTGCCAGACAATCATCTTTAAAGGTCCTGTCCAACTGAGATGGTTCTGTGGTTTCCAGGTGAGAGTTTCTGTTCTACTCAGTGCAAGTTACCAGGAGAAGCAGTCCCCAGGAGTGCTGTGCAAACAGAGGACAAGCTAATCCAGTTATGGGGTTGGACTGGATGACCTCTGGAGGCCCTTTCCAACCCAAACAATTCTATGGTTTCTCCTTTCTGTATAAGCTATTTCTGCCTGTACTCCCCATTTTGGAGGTGGCTGCTAGCTGAGCTGGTGGGCATGTGTAAATCCTCAGGGGGTTTGTCAGAAGCTTGGTTCACAAAAAGGAAACTTTGTCATGTTTCTATTAAGGCCTCGCCATTGCTACAGCTAAATGTTGCCAGGGGATTGCCAGAACTGGATAGGAAGCCAAAGCCACCCAGATTCCAAGCTCAGACTTCTGGTCCGAGTGATTCTAAAGCACTGGTGCAGCTGCACTTCTCTGGGGTTCTGTTTTGGGGCCCTCACTGCAGGAAAGACACTGAGGTGCTGGAGCATGTCCAGAGAAGGGCAACAAAGCTGGTGAAGGATCTGGAGTAAAAAAGTCTTAGAAGGAGTGGCTGAGAGAACCGAATTGTTCAGCCTGGGGAAAAGGATGCTGAGGGAAGACCTCATTGCTCTCTACCAGCCCTGGAAGGAGATTGGAACCAGGTGGGGGCTGGCTTCTCGTCCCAGGTAACGTGATAGGATGAGAGGAAATGGCCTCAAGTTGTATCAGGGGAGGTTTAGAATGGATACTCACCAAGAGGGTCATCAGGCAGTGGAACAGTCTGGCCAAGGAAGTGGTGCAGTCATCATCCCTAGAGGTGTTTAAAAGGCCTTTGGATGAGTAGCTTAGGGATATAGTATAACCATTGTGTGCAGGGAGACATTGGGTTATGGTCGTACTCAGTGATCTGAAGGTCTTTCCCAACCAGGCAATTCAGTAATTCTCTGATTGCTCTGGGGTTTTGATACTCAAGAGTGTACATCTGGCACTGGAAAAAACCTCGTTCAGCCATAACAGGGAAGAGGGGGAAAAGAGGTGATGCTGCTCAGGATGGAAACAGCCCTTGGTTTGGGAGGTGGCCTGCATCTTCTGAAATCAGGCACTGCAGCCCCAGGCACAGCTCAGGACACATCAGTCCCCAGTGCTGTCTGTGCACACAGTGGTCTCCTTAAAAGAAGGCAAACTCGTTGAGATTTGGTGCTCCTTGCCAAGGAAGCACAGCGGTTACAGCATGGCAGCTTGTGGTGCAGGAAGGGTGGAGAGGGCAGGTGGCTATTAGTGCTCCTCTGGCAGTTTGCTGCCTTCTCCCTGTGGTGAATGTGAGAGCTTCCTATTGACTGCCCTCCACTTTAATTAACTCCAGAAGCAGGCAGAGCATGCTGAATAATTCAAGAGAGACAAGTGTTTAAACATTTGCACAAGCTTCAGATTCCTCCTGCCTAAAAATAAGTGTGGGAGAGGGCAAATGATTCCTGTTGGAGGTGTTGGCTGATGGACAGCAGAGCCATGAATCCAATCCCAACAGCATCATGTTGCACCATACAAGAAGAAATCATCCATGGATTTTGTTCTGTTGGGCCTAGCCTGAGGTTGGTGGTGATGGAAGGTTCAAAGTAATGAGTCAATGGCAGCAGCAGCACAGGTGGTTTTAGTCTAGTGGTAGCAAAGGGCAAAGAGCCATTGAGAAAGGGATGGTGGTAGAGGAATAGGTGAGGTCAGTAACAGGTCTGAACATCAATTTTAATCCTTACTCTGAAGTTACAGGGGTAGATGTGTTCACAGAAACACAGAATCCCATGGGGGTTGGAAGGGGCCTCTGGAGATCATCCAGTCCAACCTCACTGCTAAAGCAGGGGCACAGTGTCCATGTGGGTTTGGAATCTCTCCAGACAAGGAGACTCCAGAACCTCTCTGGGCAGCCTGCTCGCAGGCTCTGGCACCTTTACAGCGAAGAATTTTCTCCTCCTGTTCAGATGGACATGAACTGGAACCCAGGAGGTTCCATCTGCCCAGCAGCCTGCTTTCTAGCAGGTCACCCTCCCACCTGTACTGGTGCAGGGGGTTATCGATCCCCAGGTGCAGGACCCTACACTTGCTGTTGTGGAACTTCATGAGGTTGCTCTCTGCCCATCTCTCCACTCTGTCCAGGCTCCAGTTTCTTCTCTAACTGGGAGTCTCACTTCCTGCCTTGTTTTAGCCAAGAGAGCATGGCCTGAGCAAAAGTACACAAGCACAGATGCCCTTTAGGGTCAGTGTTCTGGAGCAGCAGAGCAGAAATGGTTCTTCCCAAGGGAAGGGGATGAAGAGGAATCACCAGCCTTCCTGTGGAAGCAGACTAATAAAGGTTCAGATGGTCACAGCTCAGCAGGGACAACATGAGAGGTTCCATGCAGATGTTCCTGAGGTGTGCCTGCCATTACATGCTGAGTTGGTGCATTTCATACAGAAGCAGTTTCCTTAAATGCAGTGGCTTTGCTTTCCCAGAGCAGTTAAAAACAAGGCATGTCTTTCTTTTGGAGGCATTTCCACCCAGTGTGGAACAGCAACATATGATACCACCCTTCCAGCATCCAAAGCCTCACTCATCAGGGGGCAGAGTGGCTGGAGAGTGGCCAGGCAGAGAGGGACCCGAGGGTACTGGTTGACAGCTGAAGATGAACCAGCAGTGTGCCCAAGTGGCCAAGAAGGCCAATAGCATCCTGGCCTGCATCAGGAATACTGTGGCCAGCAGGACCAGGGAAGTCTTTCTGCCCCTGTACTCAGCACTGGTTAGGTCACACCTTGAGTCCTGTGTCCAGTGGTGTAATTGAAACTAAGAACCTCTTTCCAGTTCTAAGTTTAATGTTTGTATTTGCTAGTTGCTTCTTAAGTGTTCTATGTTGCCTGTTCCCTGTGTGTATGAGTATCCAAACTGTGCATTTCAAACATTGTCAGTAAGTTTTCTGGTGAGATGTAATGTTAATAAACAATTTTCATAGTTATTAACAATCTTTGCCTGGATATCAAAATTAATATCCATTATAAAGTTTGCATAATTCATAACAAGGACACAGCCTCAAGCTGTGCCAAGGCAGGCTCAGGCTCAGGAGGAAGTTCTTCACAGCAAGAGTGATTGGCATTGGAATGGGCTGCCTGGGGAGGCGGTGGAGTCGCCATCCCTGGAGGTGTTTAAAAGGAGACTGGATGAAGCACTTAGTGCCATGGGTTAGTTAATTAGAAGGTGTTGGGTGGTAGGGTGGACTAGATGATCCCAAAGGTCTTTTCCAACCTGGTTAATTCTACGATTCTTATGTGCACTTAGAGCCCAGAAGGTAAATGGCAGCCTGGGCTGCATCAAAAGATATGTGGCCAACAGATTGAGAGAGGTTATTCTGCCCCTCTGCTCTGGTGGGACCTCACCTGGAGTCTCATGTCCAGTTCTGGAGTCCTCAACACAGGAAGGACATGGATTTCATGGAGCAAACCCAGAGGAGGGCCATGGAGATGACTGGGGGGCTGGAGCATCTCTACTATGGGGACAGGCTGAGGGAACTGGGGTTGTTCCGCCTGGAGAAGGCTCCAGGAAGACCTAATAGCAACCTTCCAGTATCCGAAGGGAGCCTGCAAGAAGACTGCAGAGGGACTGTTTCCAAAGGCCTGCAGTGATAGGACAAGGGGCAGTGGTTTGAAATTAGAGAAGAGTAGGTTTAGGCTGGATGTTAGGAACAAGTTCTTTACCATCAGGGTGGTAGAATACTGGAACAGGTTGCCCAGGGAGGTAGTTGAAGCCACATCCCTGGAGATATTCAGGGTCAGGCTCAACAGAGCTTTGAGCAACCTGGTCTAGTGGAGGATGTCCCTGCTGGCTGCATGGGGGTTGGACTGGATGACCTTTGGAAGTCCCTTCCAGCCCAAATCATTCTATGATTTATTTGAAATCACAAAATCATAGAGCACAGCTCCAAGGGACTCTGGAAATTTAGACTTCCAGAAGCTTATTGCTAATGAAGCCCTGTTAATTGTGGATGTAAATCTGACCTGCTGCATGCTGTTGCATTTGCACCTCCATTAGAGGAAAACTCATTTTAATCACAATCCACAGTGAGTGTTTTACCTGAGAATTATTAGAGAAGTCACAGATAGCCTTGGGTCCAAGAAAGGGACCCTCAAAGGTCATCTTGTCCAAGCCCCTCCTGCAGTAAGCATCTTCAGCTAGATCTAGAACACAGGATCTGTTTAGTTCCTTCTTAGTCTAAGAGTTTCTCACCTCTTTAACTCAACTAAGTTGAAGGAAACATGCCAGATCTGCATGGAAGATGGAGTTTATCAAGGGAGAGGAAATGAGGAAACACAGAAATCCCTAAAATGGGAGAAGAAGCTTACACTACTGGTCACCCTCTTAGGCTTCATGGAAGGAAGTGGCAACAGCAGCCATTGTCACCCGAATGTGTATTGCAGCCTGAGTGCTCCCTGTGCATTTGAAACCTGCAGTTAACACTATCCAGTTGTTCCCCAGTATGTAACCATTATCCTCTTATTTGCCACTGAAGCACAACCCAGGGTGGCAGAGACCAGCCCGAGCCTCACCTTTCTCTCTAAGGCCACTGACATCTTTTGTTCTCTCCCCTCAGCCACACTGTCGAGTTGAATCCATGGTGCACACGTTTGAATAGCACAAAGGTCACAATGTGGATGTTATGGTCCTGACTGCTCATCCTTAATGTGCTTGGGGAAAAGTCTGCATTTCTCCAGATCTGGAGCCTTTTTGCCATCCTGCTTGTATTTCTGAACCCTCTGTGCCATTATGATGGAATCATAGAGTGGTTTGGGTTGGAAGGAATTTTCAAGATCATCTATTTCCAACCCCTCTGCCATTTGCAGGGACACCTTCCACTAGTCCAGGTTGCTCAAGGCCCCATCCAACCTGGCCTTGAATGCTTCCAGGCTTGGAGCCTCCACAGCTTCTCTGACAACCTGTTCCAGTGCCTTATCACCCTCATAGAGAAGAGTTTCTTCCTAATATCTAACCTAAATCCAGCTTCTTTCTTTTTGAAGCCATTACCCCTCATCCTGTCACTCTATGCCTTTGTCAAAAGCCCCTCTCCAGCTCTTCTGTAGCCCCCTTCAAATACTGGAAGGTTGCTCTAAGGTCTCCCTGGAGCCTTCTCTTTTCTCTGTTGGACACCCCCAGCTCTCTCACTATGTCTTCATAGGAGAGGTGCTCCAGCACTCTGATCATCTGTGTGGCCTCCTCTGGACCCATTCTAACATTCCATGTCCTTTTTATGTCGGGGACTGCAGTGATGGACTCAGTACAATAATGAGCAAGACCCTTCCTGGAAACATGACCTAGTTCTCTGTCTCCATACAATAAAGGGAATACGGCAAACGCCACATAAAAATGCTGCTTTCTGATGCTAACCAAGGAAATGCAGGCTCCAAAAACACACACAGGAGAAATGGCAGCAGTGGAATGACCTCTGGGAGTTGTCCAAGTCTTTAGACATGCTGCGTGCTCCAGGTTACGTGTGTTCTCCTGAAAGAGACAGGGACACCTGTTCTCGGGTGCTGGAAGCGGATCAGAGACGTGGCCTGAGGTGTGTAAACAAACTCTGACTGTGAGGGACATGAATCAATGTTGTGTATCACTACAGAAAGACAAATGCCTTGGTGACAGATGTGGTATTTCCACTCCTAAACCACTGAATTATCTGGTTGAAGTTACTGCTCTGCTACATCCCTACTCACCAGCAGACCCACCTCCAGTTCCAGCTAGTGCTAGACCTGCCTTTACAAAAGCCAACTGTCACACCTATAGCTACCTCCCAGGGAAAGCTACATATGGATGGAGCTGGTATCTAACTGAGTCTGGCTGGCTGTAGTGCTGTGACTGTCAGGCAGCCAGGCAGCAAGTGGGTACTTGTGAACTGTGCCAGCACCACAGAGTCACAGAGTGGCTTGGCTTGGAAGAGAACTTTAAGGCTTCTCTAGTCCAACCCACATGCACAAAGCAGGAACATCTGCAACTAGAGCAGGTTGCTCAGAAGCCTAAACAACCTGGAATGGTTCCAGGGATGGGGCAGCTACCACCAGTCAGGGCAACCTGGAATAGGCTCTCACCACCCTCAGTGTCAAACATTTCTTCTGTCTCTCCAATTTGAACCTCTCTCTTTTAGTTCCAAACCATCACCCCTTGTCCTGTCACAACAGGCTCTGCTCAAAAGTCTGTCCTCAGCTTTCTGATCAACCCCTTTAAGCTCTGAAAGACCACCAGAAGCTGCCCCTGGAGCCTTCTCTTCTCCAGGCTGACCAACCCCAGCTCTGTCAGCTTGGCCTCACAGTAGAGCACTTTCAGCTCTCAGATCATTACTGTGGCCTCCTCTGGTCTCACTCTAACAGGTCTGTGCCTCTCATGTGCTGAGGACTTCAGAGCAGTGCAGGCGGGGTTTCAGCAGAGCAGAACAGAGGGGCAGAATCACCTCCATTGACCTGCTGGCCACCAAACTCATCCTGCTGGAGATAGCTGTGCTGAGATGAAGAAAATATGTTTGAGGTTCTGGGCAGTACTGATTTGTCTGTGTATTTTATTAGTCTGCTTGAAGCACAATAAAAGTACTCACTGAACAAGTCTGACTTCAGTGGAGGAGGAATCAGAAGTGGAATTTGGAGCTGGTCACCATTATCACCACTACCATGACCACTACCATGCTGCTGCATCTCAGAGCCAAGAAATCAGGTTTAGGCTGTGCTGGTTGCAGTGTGCCAGCTGCCAGGTGGCAGGCACTGGCTTAAGTCCATCATTTTGCAGGTGATCTACAGCTCTTGACACACCCTCACCCAGTTTCTGCTTCACAACACATGAACAGAAGGTGTCTTTTTCAGCAGAGAAATCTGGAGAAGTGCAATGCTGTGGTTTGGTTTGTCAGGAATCACAGAATCATAGAATCAACCAGGTTGGAAGAGACCTCCAAGATTATCCAGTCCAACCTAGCACCCAGCCCTATCCAATCAACAAGACCATGGCACTAAGTGCCTCATCCAGTCTTTTCTTGAATACCTCCAGGGACGGTGACTCCACCACCTCCCTGGGCAGCCCATTCCAATGCCAATCACTCCCTGCCAAGAACTTCCTCCTAACATCCAGCCTATACATCCTCTGACACAACCTGAGACTGTGTCCCCTTGTTCCATTGCTGGTTGCCTGGGAGAAGAGACCACCTGGCTACAGCTTCCCTTCAGGTAGTTGTAGACAGCAATGAGGTCTGCCTTGAGCCTTCTCATCTCCAGGCTGCACACCCCCAGCTCCCTCAGCCTCTCCTCATAGGGCTGCGCTTCAGGCCTCTCACCAGCTTCATCGCCCTTCTCTGGACACATTCCAGTATCTCAACATCTCTCTTGAATTGAGTGGCCCAGAACTGGACACAGGACTCAAGGTGTGGCCTGACCAGTGCTTAGTACAGGGGAAGAATAACCTCCCTTGTCCTGCTGGCCACACTGTTCCTGATCCAAGTCAGGATGCCATTGGCTCTTTTGGCTACCTGGGCACACTGCTGGCTCATTTTCAGCTACTATCCACCAGTACCCCCAGGTCCCTTTCTGCCTGGCTGCTCTCCAGCCACTCTGTCCCCAGCCTGTAGTGCTGCTTGGGGTTGTTGTGGCCAAAGTGCAGAACCCTGCACTTGTCCTTGTTAAATCTCATCCCATTGGCCTCTGCCCACCCATCCAGCCTGTCCAGGTCCCTCTGCAGGGCTCTCCTACCCTCCAACAGATCAATATCTGCTCCTAGCTTGGTGTCATCTGCAAACTTAGTGATGCTGGACTCAATCCTCTCATCCAGATCATCAGTAAAGATAGTGAACAGGATCGGGCCCAGGACTGATCCCTGAGGGACACCACTAGTGACAGCTGCCAACTGGATGTGGCACCATTCACCACCACTCTCTGGGCCTGGCCCTCCAGCCAGTTCTTGACCCATATCAGAATGATATGGCCACAAGCTGCCAGCTTTGCCAGGAGCTTGTTGTGGCAGATGGTGTCAAAGGCTTGTGTAGACTACATCCACAGCCTGCCCCACATTCACCAGGTGGGAAGACAATGAAGAACCAGAAAGCTGGCAATGGAACAAAGCAGCTACCGGAGGCAAGCAGCAACATGAACACCCCTGATGCAGGACCTAGACATGGCAGCAGCATCTCCACACTCCCTAGCTCAGAGTAAGCAAGCAAGCTTCATCCTCCTGGCCAGGGAAGTCGGGAAATGGAGCTACATGTTACACCTCCTACGTGAGGCTCCTTCCTGCAGCCCTGTGCAGGAAATCCCCCCGCAGCCTGGCTTGCAGCAGCAGCTGCCACGGCACCCTCAGAACAAGGACTGCTTTGGATGGGCAACATTCAGTCCTTGGTGTGCGAAGTTAAATTTGGACTGGTGACAGGAGGCACCTCTCCTTCCCCAAACTGAGATTATTAGCTTTAAAAAGCAGCAGTTAACTACGAAGAAGCGATTTACACATCCCTGAGGTCTCAAAATAAATCCTCTCACTTGCTTTTCCAAGTGGCTCTGCAAACAGTGCCATGGTTTTGCACGTGCGATGGTGAGCACAGGAAGCTGAAGATAAATTCAGCAGCAGATCAGATGAAAGAACTTGTGCACTTGTGTATCTATTTATAAAGCTCCTCTGGCAGGTCCCACCCCAAGGCTGTGGGAGCTGGGGGACTCGCAGTCTCTAAGATGCTGCTAGGCACTTCACAAAGGGTGGCTGGGAGCACCATCGAGGTTGGAACATCATCAAGGTTGGACTTGATTATCTTAAAGGTCTGTTTCAACCATGTCTGGGGTTCTAATTAAGATCCCCAGAGACTCTAATAATTTTGATAGAACCACTGACAAATTATATTAATTGCCCTTCCCTCTCCCCTCCCTCCTTCCCCAAAGAAAGGAATTGGAAGTGAGAGGAAAAGGTAAGCCCACCCAAATAAATCAGTCTCATTCGATTTGGAAGCTAAAAAGGAAAACAAGTTTAACAATAACTTAAAAAGGGTATCAGAGGTAGGGAGGTTACAAAGGGTGTAGGGAAGAAAGAATAACAAATACAAAAAAGGTACGAATACAACCGAGTTTGTGATGGTGATGATGGTGATGACCACGTGTGTGTGGAGAGATGCAGTGAGTGTCCAAGAGCGTGTCCAAGAGAGTCCAAGAGGGGAGAGAACAGGAAGTCCCCCTGCTTTTTATAGGACAGGAAAGGGGAGTGGGCTAACCCTCACCTGGAGGTGTCCAGACCCACCCCTGAGGAGGGGTCAGGACCACCTGCGGTCAGGTTTCCAGTTCAGGGACACTCCTCCTGGAGTGTTAACCGTATGCAAACCAAAACAATTCTACGATTCTGTCTAAGACTGCTGTGTGACCTGCTTCACCTGATCCAACTCCGCGGTGCCTGACAGCCTGGTTCTGCTCCTCCTATCCCGGTGTCCTGGCTGCTCCCCACGTTCCAGATTCAGGGTGAATCGAATCCAGTATAGGTTCATCTGACAACAGCATCTGCTCTCTCCTTGCTGGTCTGCTCTGCTCTGCTCTGGCGATATCCTACCTGCAATCTCAGAGTCACAGAATGTCAGGGGTTGAAAGGGACCTTGAAAGCCCATCCAGTCCAACCCCCCCTGCCAGAGCAGTCTGAATACCCAGTAGTGGCTTAGAGTCTGATGGCTGCACCAGACTGGGTAGTCTCTTACAAATGTCCCTAAGCTGTGCCCTAGGCAAGCAGCAGGCCTCCCTGTGGGATGGATCTGGCCTGCAAATCGGACCCTCAGTTCCCCTGAGAAGAGAATCCCCTACTACTACCACCTCTTTTTTTTCCTGCTTACACTAGTCCTGAGTCCTGGGACTGGCTGACAGGTCTGGAGTGGCTGTGTGCATGAGTGTTCACCTATATCCTCCTTTATCTGGGCCTCTGTTACAAGGGTCTCGTACCTGCTGTCTGTGGGCAACTGGGAAGATTGGGGGGATTGGGAGGGGACTTGCCGACCTCTCTTGCCTGGCCGGACAGGGACCTGTTACCATTCCTCCCCTTCTCCTATATCTCTTGCTCTCTCTGGGTGACAAGAGGGCATGAGATCGCCTACTTCTTGTGCCACCACATCAGCTGCCCCTTGCTCATGGATGAGTGTCCCAGATTCCTCATCAGGGCAGGCAGAGCCTGTCTCCATCAGTCAATCTCCTTTTCAGCCTCCCTGATATTCCTAAGACTTTCAATTTCATCTTGTAATTTTTCAATCTCTGCTTGAAACTGTGCTGCCCAGCTGAGCAGGAAATTTACCTGCTCACACCTTGCACAGTCCCCTGCTGCAAGAGAGAGGCAAAGACGTTCCCTGCAGCTTGCGTTTTGTGTCACGGCTTGCTTTTGGGGGAACCCTGTTTGGGTTCTCTCCACTTTGGTTGGCAATCCTGGAGCCAGCTGCATAGTTCTCAGCACAGGAGGGATGTGAACCTGTTGGAGCTGGGCCAGAGGAGGCCATAGCAGTGATGGGAGGGCTGGAAGGACTCTGCTGTGAGGCCAGTCTGGGAGAGTTGGGGCTGTTCTGCATGGAGAAGGGTCCAAGGAGACCTTCTGGTGGCCTTTCAGTGCTTAAAGGGGCTGATGAGAAAGCTGGGGACAGACTTTTTATCAGGCCTGTTGTGACAGAACAAGGGGTGATGGTTTGAACTGAAAGAGGGAGATTTAGACTGGAGAGAAGGGAGAATTCTTTTACAGTGAGAATGATGAAACCCTGGCTTTGGTTTCCCAGAGAGGTGGTAGATGCCCCACCCTTGGAACCATTGCAGGTCAGATTGGCTGGGGCTGTGAGAAACTCGATTTAGCTGAAGATGTTCCTGCTTAGTGCAGGTGGGCTGGACTAGAAGACCTTCAAAGTTCCCTTCTGACTCCAAACATTCTGTAGTTCCATGATTCTCTGTGGTAGACAAAGTGAAAAGACCGATTCTGTTATCTTGATGAAAAACCACTCAACTTAGCTCCTTTGTAAGTCCCACTCTTTTTTTTCTCAGTTAAAAATCAAGAAATGTTTTTCCTTTGGAGGAAAAAAAGTCCAATTTAAAAATGAATTCTAATCTGAGCAGCACCGAACGTAGCCTGAGACTCTGCAGGAGCTTGCAAGAGCACAGAGAGGCATTGTCAGGGTATTTTCTAATGCTGTTGCAGTTTAAAGAATTGCTGACACTGCAGCTCTGCGGCCCATTTTACGTGTTACGCAGCGCCTCTGACTTCATTACCTCCTCCTGATTTTTCCCTGGTACCTAGGAGAAGAATCAAGCCCCAGAAGTATTGCCAGGAACAAATCAATGACATCCTGAAACCACTTAGATAAAGTTAAATCACATTTATGTAAAGGTCCAGTCAATCCCAAGATGATGGCATCGATGATTTAAAGCACTTTCCCGTATGCAGGGCCCCTCACTTCGCCTTGAAATGCCACGAAAAAAAGGCTGTGTACATGTTCATGCTGCTTCAAGTAGAGGGAAAGTGTCACTATTTCAGGGACAAAAGTGAAGACTGGCTTCTGAAAGGCTGAAAACAAACTGCAGGGCAGGCAAGTAAAAGACAACCCCAGAATCTCAGCACAGTCAGGGTTGGAAGGAGATAATCTCTCTCTCTCTCTGGAGATAATCCACTCAAGTTCCCTCCTAAAGGGCACCCACAGCAGCTTGCCCAGCATCACAATGGCCAGGAGGGTTTCAAAGCTCTCCAGACAAAGAGACTCCACAACCTCTCTGGGCAACCTGCTCCAGGGCTCCAGCACTATTACTACAAAGAAGTTTCTCCTGCTGTTCCGGTGTGTGCCCATTGTTCCTTGTCCTGTCTCTGGGTACCACTGAGAAGAGTCTGGCCCCTTCCTCTTGTCCCCCACAGGTGATTTAGCTCTTGCTGACATTGCTCAGATCCCCTCTGAGGCTGCTCTTCTGCAGGCTCAGCAGCCCCAGGGCTTTCAGCCTTTCCTCCTCACAGAGATGCTCCTGGCCCCTTGGCATCTTTGTAGCCTCCCCTGGACTCTCTCCAGTACTTGTTTCTCTTGAGCTGAGGAGGCCAGTAGTGGTCCCAGAAATTTATATGTGGCCTGACTAGGGCAAACTAGAGAGGGAGGAGAACGTCCCTTGACCTGCTAGTCAGAGTCTTCTTCAGTACTCCAGAAGACCAGTCCTAAGTCCAGTACTAAGATACTTGCCTACAAGGTAAGCTTTGTGCTTATTCTCCTTGATTTCAGGACACTGCTGTCTGCTAATCTCTCCCAGTTGTTCTGTGACATATAACTGGGATGATACCAACATGCTTCTAAAAATTACTGCCAAGAACTATGTTAATAATAGGGGAGGATTTCCAACCTATGCCTTGAATGGCCTGCTCTTGCCAGGACATACCATCTCATGGGGAGGATGTCATTTTGGATTAAACCCCTTACAGTCAGTTCCCCTAAGGAATGAAGCACATGTGTTTGTAGCTATAACAGGGTCTTTCTGCAGACATGCAGAAAGAGCCTCTGGTGCAAAATCACCTGGACAGCCTGTTGTGGGTGCCTCTGCTTTAGCAGGGCATTTGGACTGGATGATCTCTAGAGGTCTCTTCCAACCCCCACCATGCCGGGATTCTGGGATTCTGTGAGAAAACTGAGCACACAATTTCCCTTGAGACTCTAAATGCCATAAGAGCTCAGCCCATTTTTAAACAGGGAGGTGTATGAGCACGTGAGAACTTAATTCCCGCTGAAGGATGTGGCCTTTGGGAGCCTGGGTCATTGCTGGACATGGTCTTGGGCTCCGGGTGCCGCCGCTTTAGATGGACGCAGAAGTAAAGCTGCTGTTCTCTGAGCTGGTGCAGCCACAAGCTAAGCACCTTACGCAATCTTTCTGTCATGGCCTCCTCACCTTTGCTTTGATTTGCAGCTCTGAGCTTCAGGATTGAAAGGATGTTGGCAGCATCAGTTGCTGTGCTGGGAAACAAGCCCTGCCTGGAAAGCATAAATAATAAAGATCTGGTTTGTTACTGGGCAGGAAACCCACTGAGAAAACCTGATTTTGTCATTCTAAAGGCAAAGCCATGGAAAGGGCTCAGTAGATTGACAGCTACTCAATGGCAGTGCAGCCTCCGCAGGCAGATCACAGCAGGGACACACATGGGTGGATGGGGAGATAGACAAGACAGGGAACAAGAGAGCGAGAAAAGGCTAGGCCTGAGAGCCATGCTACAGCCACATGTGCTCGCAGGCTCTGATCTCTCCAACCTCAAGATCTCTTCTACCCCGAGGTAAGATTACCATAGTGATGGAAACAGGATGAGACTCCAAGGCATGTGGCTAATCCCACCCAAGAGTGCAACAGTGCTGACTGCACCCAGCAGTGCTGTGAGGCTGGTGAAAATGGTTAAAAAAGGTGGGAAAGCATCCGCGCTATGCTCTGCTGGGAACCCGAGAGCTGTGGATGGAAATAGGTTGGGAAGAGCAGGATTCCTTCTCCCTGGGAGAAGGGGAAAATACATAATCAGCAATCCTCTTTAATTTGTAAACTACAACTCTGTGGATGGCACATGCGTGCACTCACATGCCTCTCAGCTCCTGTGTGGGAGGTGAAATGTTTTGGGTTGATCTGCTAGAGAAAAGGTTCAGAAGTCAGGACTCGCACACCCATGTGCTGCTGGGGTGATGTTATCGGCGTGCTCTGATCGCTGTGAATGACATGAAAGTACCATGACGTGGGAAAAGAGGCAGGTGCTGGTTTCTTCTCATGACCAATTGGGCTGTTAGGACAATTCCCCCAAAGGAAGCTGATGGGCTCTAGAGAGGACAGTCACCAGATACGTTGGCGTGTGTGGGCAGGGGGTATCGTTTTGGTGAACTGAATCATCTTCTGACTGATAGTACTTCCACTTGTGCCATTTCCTGTGACTTTGAGAAGAGTTTGAAACCACAATGAAGAAACCAATCTCTTTTCTGTGCAGACAAGAATTGTGTCTCCTCATTTTGCTGTAAACACCAGGTTGTTTATGCCGCCTCATCCACACCTGTGTGAGGCTAGGAGTAGGTTGTAAATAGTTTGAAGATGGTCGAGACACACCAGTAGCTCAGCCTGTGCCAGGGCAGACATTGGATATCGATGGAGACAACAGCTATGGCCTTGGCACTGGGTCGTAAAGGCAAACTTGAGAGTGGGTCTGTGTGAACCTCAGGAGGTTCAACAAGGCCAAGTGCAAAGTTCTGCACCCGGGCTGAGGCAGTCCCTAGTATTGACATAGACTGGGGGGATGAAGGGATGGAGAGCAGCCCTGGGGAGAAAAACGTGAGTATGCTGGTAGTGAAAAGCCGGGGAGAGACTTCTGAGCAAGGCCTATTGTGATGGGACAAGGTGATGGCTTTAAACTAGCAGAGGGAGATTCAGACTAGATACTGTAAGATATTTTTTACACTGAGAGTACTGAGACACTGGCCCAGGTTGCCCAGAGAGGTGGTAGATGCCCCATCCCTGGAACCATTGCAGGTCTGGTTGGGGCTCTGAGCAACCTGCTCTAGTTGCAGCTGTCCCTGCTGGCTGCAGGGAGGTTGGACTGGGTGACCTTTAAAGGTTCCTTCCACGAACTGAGCACCATCTGAGCCCTACCATGTGGCCGACTTTTAAATCAGCTTCTGCTTAACCGCCGGGTCCTGACCTCTCTTTGCAGGCTCTTCACCTCGCATTACACCTCCCCAGCGTTCTCACTGCCCGTGCTCCAGACACATCCCTGCGGCCGAGTCAGGGCTGCCCCGCCGGTGCTCGGTAGCCTCTGAGCGCCTGCACCGACCCCATCCTGCCGCCCACCTGAACCGGGAAATCTCACCGGCGGAGCGGCCCCCCACCACAGCCCCCTAATTTGGAGCCCAAGGCCGCCACCCCATCACCCTCCTCAGCGTGGGCGGCGAGAGGCGGAAAGCTGCCGCGGCTCGTCACCACCCCCGGGCGGGCCCGGCGCGGCGCATGCTCCGCAGGCGGTCGTCGCTGTCGTGCGGGGACCGCCGCCCTGCTACTGCTGAGAGCCTGCGGGCTTCGCTCTCGTACGCACCAGGTCGGGCCGGGCCGGGCCGGGCCGGGCCGGGCCAGGCCGTGCCGCCCCTCAGGGTCGCGGCTGAGCGGCACGCCCACGCCGCTCCGTCGCCCGACTTACGCCCGGTGAGGAAGCGGTGAATGGGGCCGGGGAAGGGTCTTGCGCCGCCCTGTCCGGGCGCGGGGCTGAGGGGAGCCGAGGAGGAGGGCGGCGCGGCGGCGGGCACTTCTCCCTGGGGAAGGCTCGCGAGATGGCCGACGGCGCGGGGGCGGTGCGGGGCTGCCTCCGGCGGCCGCGTCGGCCCTTTCCCGGACTCGTTCCGGCGGTCGGGCCCGGGGCCTGTGGCTGGGCTGGGGTGTGCGTGTCCGCAGGGTTCACCTCGGGGGAGAGAGGCCGGCAGGAGACGGGGAACGACGTCGTGCTGGCGGTGCCAGGCTGGGAAAGGGAGTTTTGAGAGCCACGTTTCGGCGAGCGGCGAGTTGTGGGCAGTCGCGGCGGGGGAGGAAGGTCCTGTTTTGGTGATAAAGTAAGCGAAGCTAAACAGCTGGTGGAAATGGGTGAAGTTTAAAAAGCATCCAGTTGCTCAGGAGTGAGTCTCCTCGGTCTTTTCCAGTGGAGCCGCTTAGAAATACTGCTGCCTTGCACTTCTGTGCAGTTAAAGGGCTTGGGAAAACTGTTCGTGTCCAGCTGTCAGTCTGGCATCGGTTGCTGTGTGGGGATAGGAACAGGTTTTGGACAGCTTTCAGCCCTTTTCTGTAGGTGCTCCTTACCCTAAGGGTGGTGACAGCCATCGTGTAGGCAGGTCACCTCTTCGTTGGGTGTCTGTCTGACACCCCAGAGGACACACAGGGACGTGAAGCAGGCAACCTGGCAGTTGACAAGTTATGCTGAACTTTGCACCTTCACACCTGAAAACAGAGCGTGAGAAAACAATTGCTGTGTTGTTTGGATAATCCTCTGGAGCTGGTGTTTTCAAAACACGTACAGAAAGCTCATGTATGAGGAGAGTCGGGACACAGAAGTCTGAAGTACATCATCCCCACTGCTAACCATGTAAGTTGATGGCAGGAAGACAATATGGCAGTCACTCGGTGTGGCAGGAGAGGCTGGACCCAGCTGTGTTTAAACAGACACGGCGTCCACCTTTAGGAGGAAACTCTGGCTGATGGGGTGGCTGCTTAGATGCCTTAGGGATGGGTAACTGTGTTTTGAGGCATAGAGACCTGGAGGCTAAACAGGTGCAGTAAGAGGAAGCTTGTGCTTTTCTTTGGCGGTTGCTTTTTTAGTGGGAGATAGAAATAATTCAAAGTCCTGTCGGTGTTTAAACTTAATTCCCGTTAGCCCAGCTGAGGTTGCTCATAGAAGATTGTCTGGACTTCTATTCTCAAGTGGCCCCTGTGCGTGCTGGTACCGCTTTATTCAGGGCTGCTGAAGCTCAGGGTTCAGTTTTAGCCATATATGGGGAGCCGGAGGCATTTCCTCCTGGCACTTGTTTTTGAAGTACACAGGAAGTTGCACCTTGATCTGGGTTTGTGTTAGGTGACATGGAGACAGGTGCTTTGAAGGACAGAGCCGCTTAAGGACACGCTGTCTGCCTCTCAGCAAAACACAGGTCTCATCAGGCTCTTGCTGTCATTTGTGGTGTAAAAACTTAGGAATCGCAGGGAGATTTTTACAAGTGTTTTTGTCAATGTGTTTTTAGTTCTCCTTATGAGAGGGAATGGATTGAAACTTGAGGAGGATGGATTTAGACTGGAGATTAGGAAGAAATTCCTTCCTGTGAGGGTGGTGAGATGCTGGAACAGGTTGCTATGGGAAGTTATGGATGCTGCCTCTCTGTAGATGTTCAACGCCAGGTTGGATGAGGTCTTGATCAATCTGTTCTAGTGAGAGATGTCCCTGCCCATGGCAGGGGGGTTGCAACTAGATTGTCTTTAAGAACCCTTCCAACCCAACTCATTCTATGACTCTCTGAATGTGCAAGCCATCTGCTCCAAAGCTCAGGGGAACAAAGAATATGCTATGCTCAGAGAGCACAAAACTGCAACCATTTGACCTTAGGTGAAAACTCTTGTAAAAATCCAAGGCGTGTGGGTTTAAATTTGCACGAGAATGTAAGTATGGAACTAGATCAACTTGAAGTTTGTGAATTCCTAAACTCTGCACTGCAAAAATGTTTAAGAATTAATTTTAAAGTGGCCTACATTGAGCGGTAGATTGTGTAAATCTTGAACCATTTGGGAATTTGCTGTTTCTCAGTGACCAAAAGGACTTGTCTGTTGTATGAGTTTATTTGCGAAACAAATGGGAAGCAGGATCTGGAGAGAATATCTAATAGGAAAGCCCTGGAAAGCAAAGCTGTGTCAGTTGCAGAACACAAAGCTGAAGTGTACCTGAAGAGGCTTAGTGAGTAAAATCAGCATACATTTTAACCTCATATTTTCCACAGTCAAACAGAGTTTGTAATTTACACTTCCTTGTAATTCTTTTACCTTCACTCTTGTGAGGCTGAGTGTAGTCCAGGATTCTTGCTTGGGAGAGTAAATGAAACCAAAATCAGCAAGTTCAGACGGACACTTCTGTAGTAGTTTGCAGTCTTGGAAGTAAGAGAATGAATTCACAGAAACCACCTTCCCTTTTTTCTGTAGAGGGAAAAAAAAATCCATTTTCATAGGCACCATCCTGACAGTGATGCTTTCTGCTGTGGGCAGGAAGGTTTCACCTCCTTCCTACCACGTACCTTCTCATCCTACCTCAATTTGAAGGTGAAACACTTCTTTTCACCTGCAGAGCTGACCCTAGGTTTCTTGGCATCTTGCTGCTGCTCGACCTGGTGTGAGAAACAGAGGTTCAAAATACAGCATAAAGCCAGCTGGCGAACCCTTGAATCTCTATGCTGTGTTGGGCATGAATTGCACAAGAGACAGCTGTTCTGCCTATGCTCACGTAAAGAGGAAGATGTACTGTTCTGAGAGGTTAAAGCTCTTAGTCGTTAAACCCAAACCCTTAAGACTCTGTTCAGATGTGAAAAGGATTGTTAGGAGAGCTTGGTAACCAGAAATGGCGGGGAATCTGAATTGTATCTTGGTTCCTGACTCCTGTTGCATCCAAGAGCAATTAAAAATCACAAAATGTTTTCTTCTGGATGGTAAATTTGCAGTAGTCCAGTTGTTCTTTCGTAGCCTGTAGTTTGCAGTTTCTTAAAGATTGGGCACTTTTCCTGTAAACACACTCAGAACTGCTCTAGATCTCTAAAGCACTTCAAATGCAATTAGATTTCAGATATTGGTAATGGCAAACACTTGCTGAGTTGATAGAAAATGGCTTTTATAGTTCAAGCACATAAGTCAGTTAATACTCACAGGCTGCCTGTTGCAAAGAAGTCTTTGTCATGGACTGATGCAGAAAACACAGAATGGTAAGACTTGGAAGGGCCTTCTGGAGACCATCCAGTCCAACCCACCTGCTAAAGCAGGGGTGTCCACAGCAGCTTGCCCAGGATCATGATGCCCAGCTGGGTTTGGAATCTCTCCAGAGAAGGAGAGTCCACAACCTCTCTGGGCAGCCTGCTCCAAGGCTCCAGCACCCTCACACCACAGAACCATAGAATCACAGAATTGTCACAGCTGGGAGAGACCTCAGGGGACACCTAATTCCAACCCCCTGCAATGAGCAGGGATGCCTCACACTAGATCAGGTTGCTTAAAGTCCCATCCAACCTATCATTGAACACCTCCAGGGATGGGGCTTCTGCCATCTCCACCTCTACCACCACTTCTTTCTAATATCTAATCTCAGTCTACTCACTTCTAGTTTTGTTCCATTCCCCCCAGTCCTATGACTACTTGACACCCTAAAAAGTTGCTCACCAGGTTTCCTGTAGGCCCCCTTCAGATACGGGAAGGCCACAATAAGGTCTCCTCAGAGCCTTCTCCTCTTCAGACTGAACAGCCCCAACTCTCTCAGTCTGCTTCCGTAGGAGAGGAGCTCCAGCCCTCTGATCGTCCTCCTGGCTCTTTTCTGGACATGTTCCAGCTAGACCTTTCTTGTAACAGGAGGTCCAGAACTGGATGCAGCACTCCAGATGAGGTCTCACCAGAGTGGAATAGGATGGAGAATTGCATCCCTTGCCCTGCTGCTCACACTGCTCTTGATGCATCCTAGACTCTGGTTAGCTTTCTGGGCTGCAAGTGCACACTGCTGGCTCATGTTGAGCTTCTCACCCACCAGCACCCACAAATCTCTCTCCCCAGGGCTGCTCTCAAGCCAGTCACTGCCCAGCCTATATCAGTGCTTGTGATTGCCTTGACCCAGGTGAAGGACATTCCACTTGGTCTTGTTGAACTTCATGAGGTTGGCCTGGGCCCAGCTCTCCAGCCTGTCCAGGCCCCTCTGGATGGATCCCTTCCCTCCTGCGTGGCAGCTGCACCACACAGCTTGGTGTTGGCAAACTTGAGGAGAGCGCACTCAATGCCACTGTCCATGTCACCAATGAAGATGTTGAACAAGACTGGTCCCAGTACTGATTCTTGGGGACTCCATTTGTCATTGCCTCCACTGGGACATGGAGCCACTGACAGATGCTATTTGGGTGTGGCTGTTAAGCCATTTTCTTCTGGTCAAATGAAGCCTCCTGGGTTCCAGTTTGTGCTTGCTGCCCTTTGTGCTGTCACTGGGCACCACTGACAAGAATCTGGCCCCATGTTCTTGCCCTCCACGGGTCCTTTATCTCTTGCTGAGCATTGAGCATATCCCCTTTCAGGCTGCTCTTCTGCAGGCTCAACAGCCCCAGGGCTCCCAGCCTTTCCTCATCGCAGAGATGCTCCAGGATCCTCAGTATCTTTGCAGCCTCCCTTGGACTCTATCCAGTAGGTGCCTGTCTCTCTTGATCTGGGGTTCCCAGAACTGGACCCAGCACTCCAAATGTGGCCTCACCAGGGCAGAAAAGAAGGGGACGAGAACCCCCCTCAATCTGCTGATCACACTCTTCATGCATCCCAGGCTGCCTTGGCCATCAGGGCCCATTGCTGTCTCATGGTGAATTTATCCACCAGTAGTCCCATCTGCTTCTCTATGGAGCTGCTTTCCAATGGGCCATACCTCACCTGTACTGGTGCAGAGTGTTGTTCCTCCTCATGTGCAGGGCCCTACACTTACCCTTGTTGAACTTCATGAGGTTCTCTTCCACCCAGCTCTCCAGCCTGTCCAGATCTTGCTGAATGACAGTGCAGCCTGATGCGGTCTCAGCCACTGCTCCCAGTTTTGTATCGCCACCAAACTTGCTTTGGGTCCATTCTGTCCCTTTGTTTAGTTTGGTGATGAGCATGTGGAGCAAGACTGGACCCAGTACTGACCTCAGTTTTACTGCTAGGACAAGATGAAAATGCTTGAACCTCATCAAGAAGGAAAGTGAATCTCAGCAGCATTTGAGGTGTTTGGCACCTAAATGGGTTTTCCTGCTCACTCACTTAGAATCATAAGCTTGGAAAAGACCTGTAAGATCAAGTGCAACCATGAACAAGTCCAACTCAGTATCTTTAGCAGCACTTTAGGTACCCAGTATCGTATTTGCTTTCTTCATTCACCTTGTCCTTCTGAAAACCAGGAACAGTGCTCTGGGTTACTGGAAGAAGGTGATGATGAGTTTTCTTTTGGGCAAATTGATTGCAATTTCTATTGATAGAAATTGAAGGGAGGAAGTGAGGAGGTGTGATGTAGTGGCTTTAATGTCCTGGCCTGTTGAAAACAGGTGGGTTTTTAAGGAACAGGTCCTGACTTTTCTTCGTGCTTGTCAAACTTTTTTATTGGCTGGCAAGTAATACTTGTTATTTTTTCCCCTTGAACTGGTTATTTAAATGGAACATAAATTGCATAACTGACACCAAAAAAACAAGACTGAGCTACAGGAAACTAGAAGAGCACCTTCTATCTACTTGGAAAAGTGTGGTCTGTGCCACGTGTTTCATATCATTACCTTTTACCATCCTCTGACACTGGATGAGTTGTTTGAGAAGAGTGAGGTGAAGGTGGTGCCCTGTCTGTTAAGTGATTGTGTTTACGCTTTCAAACAGCAGGCACATCAAATTGTTCTGCTGCACTTCTTTTGCTTTCCCTGTGGGTTGTGAAAGGTAAGGTAGGAAATGAAGGAAGAGAAGTGGAAGTCAGTGGGAAAGCAGAGGATTCACAGATTGCATTAGGTTGGAGGGGACTGTCACAGGTCTCCCTGTCCAACCACCCTGCAGCCAGCAGGGACGTCGCTAACTAAATCAGGCTGCCCAGGGCCACATCAAGCCTGATCTTGAATGTCTTCAGGGATGGGGCCTCAACCACATCCCTGGGCAACCTGCTCTAATATTTCATCACTCTCATTGTGAAGAACATCCTCCTGATGTCCAATCTAAATCTCCCCTGCTCCATTTTAAACCGTTGCCCCTCATCTTACAGTTACAAGCCCACAGTAACTAATCGAACAAGGTAGTGGTGAGAGCCTGGGAAAAGAAATCAGACTGGAGTTCTGGGTTGAGAAGGGACCTACCAGCAGAGTTAAGATGCTGAAAAAGTACTGCTCCAACTACCAAAGAACAGGAAGATTGGCTTGGAATTGCTGTTGATTCTGCCTTGTCAGCAGTTCTGGTAGTAAACAAACAGTCTTCCAGAAATTCCAAGTCTCTCTTCTGCTGTAGCTATGGAGCTCCCAAAGCAGCAGCAGGGGCTTGCTAGTAAAGGACAAGCTTTGGCAAGACAGCTGGTTTCAAGAAACTCCATCATAACTGCACATCTGGTAGCTTTATTCTATGAAGTATTTTGGACTTCCTTTAAAGCCAGTTCAGTACATAGAGGCAGATCTGCTACTGAAGTGAATAAATTCAGTGTTTACTGCTCTGTTCTGACTTTTGAAGCATGCAGCATTTAGCATGAGTCAAGGCTTTGCCTGCGTGTGTACAGGAGGAGGGGACAGGAAGGTTCACGGAGATAAGGAGGCAGTCTGCAGGTGGATAAGCATATAATGCAGCACTCAGTGGGTTTAGAAGCCTCAGGATGTTTACATCTCAACTCTGCCTGACCCTGGCTGAACAACCTTCCACATGTTTCTCCTCAGCTCTTCTGGAAATGCTGCTTCCGCTTGCCAGTCCCCAAAGGCTTCATTCCCTTTGAACACAACATCTAAGTGACAACTGCTATTCATAGAATCAGAGAATTGTTTGCATTAGAAAAGCCCGCTGAGGTCATTGAGTTCAACCTAAGACCACCATGGTTGTTAAACCATGTCCCAAAGTGCCATGTCCACACTTTCCTTGAACACCTCCAGGGATGGTGACTCCACCACCAACCTGGGCAACCTGCTCCAATGCTTGACCACTCTTGCAGGAAAAAAAAAAATCCTACTCTCCAACCTAACCTTCCTCTGGCACAATTCCAGGCCATTTCATCTCCTCCTATCACCTGATACTAGGGAGAAGAGACCGACCCACACCTGGTTCCAGTCTTCTTGCAGGGAGTTGTAGAGAGCCAGCAGGTCTCCCCTCAGCCTCCTCTTCTCCAGGCTGAACACCTCCATTTCCCTCAGCTGCTCCTCCCCAGCCCTGTTCTCCAGACCCTTCCCCAGCTTTGTTGCCCTTCTCTGGACCCTTTCCAGCCCCTCAATCTCCTTCTTGGGCTGAGGGGCCCTAACTGAACCTGATATTAGAGATGTAGCCTGACCAGTGCAGGGGACTGTCACTTCACTGCTCTTGCTGGGTATGCTATTCCCAATTCTCCATACTTCCCAAAGGAAAATGTGCACGCTCCTCAAGCTGTTGGACATGATCTCCCATGTTTGCAGGGAGGGGCTGGGCCTGTTGAGGCACCAGTTTGTGAATACAGTGCAAATTTTCAGCTACTTTGGACACTGTATGCTTCTTAAACTGTTCCTGGAGTATTTTGTTTCCTCTCATTTCCAGTTATTCAAAGACTGAGTAAGATCTAGATTGTCCATCAGGTGTCCCAGGCTATTGAGATATTTAAGTTTATTAGTGATACTCATAAAAGTTGCCCTTCAGTTTAGGGTGTATTCTGTCAAAATAAGTCAAGACCAAACAACTCTTTTGCTTCAGAAGTTTTAAGCAGCTTAATTTTACTGGCTGGAAGTTGAGTCTGAGGTAATACCGACACATGCTCTTTCAAACAGGGAAAAAGTTCATGTTCAGCCCAGGAGGTTGTACCTAGATCTTCTGGGAGAGCTGCTGTGCCTCAGGCTGTGCCGGAGACTCCAGTTCTGCCAAAAACCCTTCCACCTCTTCTGCCATTAGGAAGGACAGATCAAGAAAAGACTGGCTGAGGCATTTAGTGCCGTGGTCTAGATGACTGGATAGGGCTGGGTGATGGGTTGGAGTGGATAATCTTGGAGGTCGCTTCCAACCAGTTGATTCTATGATTTGTAAGGAAAACAAGATTGGACTGGATGATCTCCAGAGGTCTCTTCTAACCCCTACCATTCTGATTCTGTGAAACAGACCATGGACAGGGGAAGGAGGGAGGGGAGGCAACACTTGCAAGAAATTTCTTTGTATGTGGGCTCAGATTTTCAGGGCATTTATTTGGCAGGACTTTGATCCTCAGCACAGAGAGGCAGACGAAACAAACCTTACAAGCCTCAGTGCTTGCGCAGTCTAAGTAACTTCCTGTTGTTTGCCATCCGTAAATGCCTCTTTCCAAATTCAAATCTGTTTTTTTTTGTGCAGTTGTTTGTGTTTTTTGTTTTTATGAAGGCCTTTTAAGTTTTAGGGCACTGGATGTTTAAGGGAAAAGAAGTATAAAAAATACAGTCTGCTCTAAGTGTTGCACTAGGTCCAATCTGTTGTATTTAAATTTGCTGTTTTATCATTGAATTGGAGAACCAAAGAATGGTTTGGAGGGGACTCTTCAAGGTCATCTAGTCCAACCATCCTTGCAATCATCAGGGACAGTTTGCTTGCATTGCATGGGGTTTTTCTGTCTCTAGTACATCAAGCTCTTGCATCTTATCTCAAGCTGGTGGCCTCCTGCGTGGAAAAAAACTGTGGCCACCCTCAGTTCTGATGTTTTTGACCAAGAACAACTACAAGCTGGCATTTGCAGTTTGCTTTATGTGATTTCTTTTGTACTCTCAGTGTCTTTCATGTTTACTGAAGATGCACAAGAAATAACCTTTCACTTCCTGGATGCTTCTGTATTTCACTTTTCCTCAAAGTATGGTAAAAGAGAGGCTAATAATTTTGAAATTGCTGGAGCTCATCTGTTCAGAGAGTTTAAAAGTTCAAAAGGAACCAGACAGTTGCATCACTGAACCTGACCTGTGTGCTTCAGCCTCTTGTCATCCTTTCCAACTCTTCAACCTGTGTTGCATCCTCTTGTCACCCTTTGCAGCTCTCCAACCTGTGCTGGAGCACTCTGTCCTACAGGAGTTCTCTCCTCTGCAAACAAAAGATTACAAATTCACTGCTTACCTTTTTGCTTTTTCCTCCTATTGATTTGTGTTTTATTTGTATTAAACTGGATTTCCCCTTATTTGAATCTTCTACCCTTTTTTCTTCTCTAAGACTTAACCTGAAGAAGATTTTCTTATTGAAATAGGGGCTGCAATTCCAGATCTCAGCACTTGTTGCCTTCAGTGTTTCTGATGGTAAAGTCTAAGTGCTCCACAGATCATAATGAACACCACATTCTTCTGGTGTTAAAACCTCATGGCTTTTCTAACTGCTTTTTTCTTAGAAATGGCAGTGCCTGGCTTAGAAAAGGGCTTCATATATAATGTATTTTATTTGACTGTTGTATATGGATGTTTTTAAAAGTGTCTTAGTAATTCCATCCCCTAAAGCCAGGGAATAGTCAAGAGTTGATCCAGATTGTGGTGTAGCCAGAGAAAAGGAGCCCAGTCCAATCCTCATTTTTTGGTAAAGACATAATTATTTCCAAGAAAACTTCTGCTGCTGTATGATTGCCCTCATGAAGGGAGCATGGAACGTGTTTGATACAGAACAAAGTCCCCATAGATAAGAAAGCTGGGGACAGACTTTTGAGCAGGGCCTGACAGGACGAGGGGTTATGGTTTGAACTAAAAGAGAGAGACTCGGACTGGAGAGCCGGAAGAAATGTTTGACACTGAAGATGGTGAGACCCTGGCCCAGGTGTCTCAGGGAGGTGGTAAATGCCCCATGCCTGGAACCATTGCAGGTCAGGTTGTTTGGGGCTCTGAGCAACCTGCTGTAGTTGCAGCTGGCCCTGCTGACTGCAGGGGGTTGGACTTAGATGGACTTTTAAAGGTCCCTTCCAATGTCAGCGTTGCATGAGTCTATGATTGAACATTTTGTATGTAGATGCAAGTCATGAGCCCCAGCATTGCTAGTTGGGATTCTCACCCAGAAGCCTTTGTCTTACCACCAGCATCACCTGGGAGAAGTCAACTTGAGTTGCTTTATACCAGCACTTAGTTTAGGTGCAGTTCACAGCCGTGAACACCTCTTTCTGGTAAGTGTGAAGGTGATAGATACAGGAGAGCATGGGTTTGATTTCACTGTCAAAGCCACAGGGATAGCTGACTGAAAGAGCCTCATTTTTACAAAGGAGCAGTAGCTCTCTTCTGCCAGGTTAACAAAACAAAGTCCTGTGGGTTTCACAGCCTTTGCAGCTTCCTGCACGTGACTTACAACAGGAGCAAGTTACAGCTATACAATCAAGATATATCAGCAATCAGAGGGCTCACTTTGCTTAAATCATAGAATGGTTTGGGTCTACGATCATCAAGCCAAACACCACCATGTCCCAGAGTGCCGTGTCTGTGTGTCTACTGAACACCTCTGGGGATGGTGACTCCATCAGCTGCCTGGGCAGCCTGTTCCAGTGCCTGACCACTCTTTTAAACACTGAGCACTCAACATGTGCCAGCAGAGGCAAAACTACTGGACCTGAAGGTGTCAGTTGTAGCTTGGCTGTGTGTGAATGAACTGCTTGCCCTTTGTTGGTGTTGACTCAAAATTTACTTCGCAACAAAAGCCTTTGGTATCTCCAGGTTTACTCACAGTGTGCTCTTAGAAGTTTGCTGTGGAATTAAGTGGAAGATGACCCCAATTTTTTCTTGGCTCTGTCTGTGTGTGGCAGGAGGAGGTAAGCAGTGCTGCTGAGGCAGCAGTAGGACCGTGGTTTAACGTTGCAGATGGCAGCAGCACAACTCCTGTTGTGGCATGTCACTCCTTCAGTTGAGCAACTGCTGTGCTCTGATGGATGCCAGTTCCCAGCTCAGACGACTTCTCATCAGCTTCCTTCCTTGCTTTCTGCAAGGATGTGTGAACTTGGACACTATGTTGTGAAAATCCTGCCTAAGAAACACCAAGATGCTTTGAAGTGGAAGCAGTTCAATATCTTCCTACAGCCCAGCTGACACAAAATGGCTTTCTCGAGCCCTGACTTGTGACACAGTGTTTGTGCATCATGTAGCACTCAGAGAGTGCTACCCTCTTGTTCTGTCTACCTGGAGAATTACATAATGTGAGGAGGGCAGGGCCTGCCAGCCCATAAATCCATGGCTGGACTGCCTATTTAGGGAGAGAAGTTTGGATCATGCATTACCTTAGAATCAGAATGGTTTGGGCAGGAAGAGACCTTAAAGATCATCTACTTCCAACATTCCTGCCATGGGCAGAGACACCTCCTGCTAGGCCATGTTGCTCAGGTTGTCATCCAACTTGGCTTTGAACACTTCCAGGCTTTGAGCCTCCAGAGCTTCTCTGGGTAACCTCTTCTAGTGCCTTACTACCCTCACAGGGGGAAGAATTGCCTCATGCCTAATCTAAATCTAGCTTCTTCCAATTTGAAGCCATTACCCCTCCTCCTATCACTCCATGCCTTTGCCAAAAGTCCCTTTCCACCTCTCCTTTAAGTCTCCTTCAAATACTGGAAATTTGCTCAAAGATCTCCCTGGAGCCTTCTTTTCATTAGGCTGAACAACCCTAGCTCTCTCAGTCTGTCTTTGTAGGAGAGGTGCTCCAGCTCTTGGATCATCGTCATGACGTACTCTAGACCTGCGTTAACAGTTGCATGTCCTCCTTGTGTTGGGGGCTCTGGAGCTGGCCATAGTACTCCAGGTGACATCTTGTGAGGGCGAAGTAGTGGGGAAGAATCATCTTCACCTCTGCTGTGCTGGCACAGCCTCACTGTGTGCCTTAGGATTGTGCAGTGTTTTCTCTGATGAGCAAACTCCTTAGCAGATTTTCGATCCCTTAGGTCTTTGTTGCTTAACCACTTGATACAGTTTCATGAGGAGCTAGTTAAACTGCTAGGCTCGTTTGTGTGCAGACAGCCCCCTTTGTGTGCTCAGCCCCCTTTGGCTTTCACACAGGTTCAGTTTTGCACAGCCAAATCAGTGCACCTCACTGAAGCTGGGTAGTGACACAAAAAATTTGTTTTGTCCCAAGCTTCGTGGTTGCTTCAGCCTTTCAGATACAGCTGAGGCATACACCTCTCTCTCTCTCTCTCCTTGATCATTTTGCTGAAGCTGGGAAAGACTTGGTGGGAACTGCCAACTTTTTGTGTGTGTGGCTCTGGCTGGAGATAAAGTTGACCACATGTTTCAGTTCACATTTTGCAGTGCCTTTAATCAGCAGTAATTCTGCATTCAAGGTGAAGACAGCTTGTGTGTGTGCATGCAGCCCCTTGCGCTGCACCATCCTCCAGGTGTTTACTGCTTCCTGTCTCTTGGAAGACTCTGCTGCCCTCCTCACATCTGTACTTTCTGTACTTCCCCTTTTTTGCCAGCAAAGACCAGTGAGCACCAGTAAAACAGTAACTTAGATCTATAGAATCATAGAGTGGTTTGAGTTGGAAGGGATCTTAAAGATCATCTAGTTCCAACCTCCCTGCAGTGGGATGGCAGATCAGGTTGCTCAAGGCCTTATCCAGCCTGGCCTTGAACACCTCCAGGGAGGGGGCATCCACAGCCACCTCTTCCAGTGTCTCACCACCCTTACTGTAAAGAACTTCTTCCTAATGTTCAGTCTAAATCTCTCCTCCTCCAGCTTAAATCTATTTTCTCTCATCCTATCACTGCAAGCTCTTGTGAAAAGTCCTTTCCCAGGGGAAGGATCTTCACCAGGCTTTGCTGCCTGGACAAAGCCTGCACGTCTGCCCACAGCCAAAGTCAGCTTAGACATGTTTTGGAATATGTCCTAAATTATACCTGAAAAGAAAGTTCTCTCTCCTGGGTATGGCTTAGAAGGTTTCAAAATCAGTGGAGATCAGGAACTTTCCCAGAGCAGTTCAAGGTGGTCATTTCTCAAAAGAGAGTACTTTAATTAGCAGACAAGACTGATTATGTATTTGTTTATAAGATTAATGTCGTTCTTATGGTCCAACAAAGCTATTCTACTGATTTTAGCAGGGCATCTCATGGTGTGGGCTCCCAGAAGGCACAGCTTACAAACGTAACATTTGCTGAGTCTCAACCAAAGGCTTAAGAAGCAAACTGGAGTGGGTTGCCCAGGGAGGTTGTGGATGTCCCCTGGAGGTGTTCAAGGCCAGGTTACATGAGGCCTTGAGTAACCTGGTCTGAGTGGAAGGTGTTCCTGCATATGGCAGGGAGGATGGAACTAAATGATCTTTAAGGTTCCTTCCCATGTAAACCATTCTATGACTTTGTGAATCTATGAATCATTGAGTCCAACTGTTGACTGAAGACCACCATGGCCATTAAACCATGTCCTGAAGTGCCAGAATGGGATTATTCCCTTTCCCCTGTCTCTGTCACTCATAATTAGGGATAACCTATAAAATATCTTCTGAAAGGGGAGGAGGAGAAGGTAGCTCCTTAGGAATTTGACCTGAGAAATCACATAATGTGGAGCAGCCTTCAGTGTGTGTTCTTCAGTGGGGAGGGTTCTGCGATAAACTGATGACTTAGAAATGCTGTTGCAGAGTTCTGTGTGGACTTTGCATATTTACAGCTGAGGTTTCTCTTCCTGATTTGATTTGCATTTGACCCTGTTCATTGCCAGAAGCTGTGACCTTAAAAAACTAACCTGTGTAATTATTTCTGTGTGGATATGAGAGATGGAACAGAGGCTCACTCAAACTAATTTTGCAATCATTCTGTGTTCATGTTTCTTTCATATGATGATTTGATAGCTGTGGTCTTACTCTAAGTCAAAGGCACTGGATGGGAGTATGATCCTGATTTGGTTTGTATAAGGCAAAGTGTCATCTGAGCTTCAAGAGAACAAATAACCCTTTCAATTTGTACACTGCTTATTTCAGGATTCAGGGGATGAGCATCTTTTATACAACACCTCACTACTGGGAGGGTGGTGAAACACTAGACCAGACAGCATGCTAAGAGTCCGCCTGCAGAGAGATTGGCAACTCAGCTGGGGTCATCTTGGGTAGCCCCCCGAGCTGCCAGCAATACTTGGACAGGTCCCTTCCCAGCTCAGCCATTTTCCAACATGAAGTTGTTGTTTAATTAAGTTAACACCTCAGTGTAGAATCATGGAATTGTTTTGGTTGGAAAAGAACTTTGAGATCATGGAATTGTTTTGGTTGGAAAAGACCCTTGAGATCAATTCCAAACATTGACCAAGTGCTATCAAGTTCACCACTAAATCATGTCCCTCAGCACCACATGACTGCAGCTTTTAAACCCTTGCAGGGACGGGGATTTAACCACCTCCCTGGGCAGGCCTTTCCAGTCTTTTGAGAGCCCTTACAGTGAAGAAGTTTCTTCTGGTGTCCAAACTAAACCTCCAAAGTGCAACTTGATGCTGTTTCCTCTTGTCCTGTGACTTGTGACTAGGGAGAAGAGACCAACCCCCACCTGTCTTCATCCTCCTTTCAGGGAGTTGTAGGGAGCCAGAAGGTCTCCCCTCAGCCTCCTCTTCTCCAGGCTGAGCACCCCCAGTTCCCTTAGCTGCTTCTCCCCAGACGTGTTCTCCAGACCTTTCATCAGCTTTGTTGCCTTCTCTGGACCTGCTCTAGCCCCTCAGCATCCTTCTTGGAGTGAGGGGCGCAAAAGCAAACCCAGTATTTGAGGTGGGGCCTCACCAGTGCTGACTGCAGGGGGATAATCCTTGCTCTGACCCTACTGGCCACACTATTGCTGATCCAGGCCAGGGTGCTGGTGGCCTTCCTGGCCACCTGGGCACATGCTGGCTCATCTTCAGGCACTGATGACCCGTTGGTCCCAGGTCTTTCTCTACTGGGCAGTTTCCAGCCACTCTGTCTGAAGCCTTGAAACCTTCATGGGGTTGTTGTGACTCAGGTGCAGGACCTAGCACTTGGCCTTGTTGAATTTTATCCCACTGGCCTTGGCCCATTGATCCAGCCTGGCCAGGTGCCTCTAAAGTGCCTTCTACCCTCCAGCAGATCAACACTGCCTCCTACCTTAGTGTCACCTGCAAAAATATTTTTTAATGTACTTCTGCAGTTGGATTTATTGCCAGATTAAATCTGTGTGCTTCAGTCCTCTAAAAAAAACCATAACTGAATGAGGAGAATGAGCAAGGAACGGCTCATTATTGGAGTAGCTGGGATGGTGATGCTGTTTTCCTTGCCACATCTGTTTGCTCTCTTGTTACAGAAAAGAAAGTGGTGCTTTTGGCTTCTGCAGTTTGCAATTCAGCTTTCATCATTCCTGGCTAAAATGGCAGGGTGGCTCTCACAGTGTTTTAGTCAAAAGAATTTTTCGGGAGTCTGGGTGAAGTATAGAATGATAAGGAGCAGAAAGTAAAAGTTCAAAGGAGGCTAAATGAAGTCCTTTGCCCTGATTTCAGTGGCTTTTGGTCACATTCCATTAGCTCTGAGGATTTCTTCAGGCTCCCAAAAAAGTGCTGTGGTATTTGTGATGTGTTCAACAGAGAGCAGCTTTTCTCAATCTCCCTTGAATCTCTAAGTGTAGTTTGACTGCCTTGTTGTGGCTGACGGGGAAATAGTGATGTGTTGGTCTCTCTGTGGCCCCCTTGAAGGGGACCTACAGGCACGCTGGAGAGGGACAATTTACAGGGGCTTTGTACTGCTAGGATGAGGGGCAATGGATTGAAACTGGAGGAGGGGAGATTTAGATTGGAGATTAGGAAAAATTCTTTCCCGTGAGGGTGATGAGACACTGGCACAGGTTGCTCAGGGAGGTTGTGGATGCTCTCTCCCTGGAGGTGTTCAAGGCCAGGCTGGACAAGGCCTAGAGCAACCTGCTCTAGTGGAAAGTGTCCCTGCCCATAGCAGTGTAGTGGGGGGGGGGTGTGTGTGTGTCACTTCTAACTCAAACCATTCTGTGATTCATTGTAAACATTGTGGACAAGCCTAGAGACATTCTGTAACTAATTAGCAGGCATGGAGAAGAGGCTGCGAGGAGACCTTATCAGTGTCTACAAATAACCGAAGGGTGGCTGTCAGGAGGATGCAGCCAGTCTCTTTTCAGTCATACCCAATGACAGGACAAGGGGCGATGGACATAAACTCAGGCACAGAAATTCCATCTCCACATGAGAAAATAAACTTCTTTGTTGTGAGGGTGCTGGAGCCTTGGAGCAGGCTGCCCAGAGAGGTTATGGAGTCTCCTTTTCTGGAGAGCTTCCAAACCCACTTGGATGGGTTCCTTGTGTGACATGTGCTAGGTGACCTGCTTTGGCAGGGTGCTTGGTCTCGATGACCAACCCCTTCCAATCTCTAGCATTCTGTGATTGTACACTGATCACTGGAGTGGGACCAAAAACAGGCTGCAGGTTCTTGTTGGAAGCCAATGGATACCGAAAGGCAGTGTTCTGGTGACTTGGTAAGAAAACAGAAAATGAGAGATGTGAGGTTCTCACAACTGTAGGTGCTGTGCATTTGATAAACAAGTTGAGCATGAGAAGCATGGAGAAGCTCTCTTTCTGCTCAAGAAGCTGTGATTTGAGAGGTGTGGAGGGGCATGGGCATGATGTTAACATCCTTGTTCCATGGGGGTGAAAACCCTGCCAGAGCAGCAGCTATTAAATACATCTCCAGAGATGTTCTCTCAGCCTGAGCACTGCCACAAGGCAATTCTGGAGTGGAAAGGAGAAATTGTGGGGAGTGCCAAAATTCCCTCACCCCCCAGCTTCCTGGTTTGGGAGGCTGTCAGGAGGGACTGCTGCTGCTGCTGTGGGATTATCAGATGGGCTTAAGTGTGACCTGTGGAATCCTCAGTACAGTGCAGAAACAGTGCCAGGAACCTCCAGCACAGCATTCAGGGAGATACAAAGGTGATGCTCTCTGCGTGGGTGGTTGTGTGTTATGGTCTTAGTCATGGTGATGCACAGACATGGAAGTGACAAGTGCTGCCCTGCTGACTTGGGGAATGTCTGTAGGCTAACAGCACACTGGGGTTTTTTGAGTTTATTTCCCCTTGAGACTGAGGGAAATAAGTTTTGTTTCTGTTTACATAGAAAGACTGTGTGTACTGGAGTAGGGAAGTGAAGCAAACTGGTTTAAACTGCAAATAACCTTGTATAGTAGAGATAACCACTGCATATGCACAGGAGTCACATATGGGAAGGTAAATATTGGCTTAATTTCTGGTTTACTACCATTTACGTGCTTACCACCCTCTTTACTATGAGGGTGGTAGACCACTGGAACAGGTGGCCAGTGGGATGAGGTTCAACAAGGCCAAGTTCTGAGTCCTGAACTTGGATCACAACAAGCCCATGAATGCTTCAGGCTTTGGGTGGAGTGGCTGGAAACTGCTCGGTTGAGAATGACTTGGGGGTCTCTTTGCCATTTAACAAGTGATAGGAGAGGGGGAAATGGCCCTAAGCTGCCCAAAGGGAAGTTTAGGTTGGACATGAGGAACAGTTTCTTCCCGAAAAGGATTGTCACGGTCTGGAACAGGCTGTTGTGGGGGCTCTGCCCCTGGAGACATTCAAGTTCAGGCTTGATGAGACTGTGAGCAAGCTAATGTAGATTGGGATATCCCTGCTTCCTGCAGCAGGCCTGGGCTTTGGTGACTTAGAAAGATCCTTTCTAACCTAACCACTCTGTGACTTGGGAAAAGGTGCTGGAAGGCTCCCTGGAGCCTTGTCTTCTGCAGGCTGAACAACCCCAACTCTCTTAGCCTGATTCTTTTAATGTGCTGATGTATGTTAAGATGAGACATCAGCTGTCTGGTAATTACAGTGACTTAGCTCATGGCTGGACTCAATGTTCTTAGAGGTCTTTAGGTCTTTACCAACCAAAACAATTCTATGATTCTACTTGTATATCAGGATAAACCATCAACTAAATGACATTTGAAAGAGGTTTTGTTTTGGAGTCTTGCATATTAACTTGCGATTCAGTTTTGCAGCTGCTTTTAAGGACAGAAAAGGAGGAAGTAATTTTATGGTGAGGAATATTTAGAGTTAAGGCTGAAGTAGCCATCTCAAGTCTGCTGAGCTAACAGGCTGTGGGCTCAGCACTCAGCATCCTCATGGTGCACCTTCTGCTTTCAGTTTTCAGCTTTTCTACAAAAATGCAGCTGCTTTGACAGATTTACTTCCCAAAGCTTTTTTTCCCTCTCTATTATTTGTAGCAAGTATTGCCCACTACAGTTAAAAATTCCTTGGCCAGAATAGCTGTGCTGTGGCATTTGCAAATGTTATGGCTGCAGACCTGGAGTGAAGAATGAAATGCTCAGCCATCAAAAAAATTCCTTTTCTCCATCATTCTTAGTTTTGAAATCCAAGCTTTGGAATTTGAGTTCTCAGAGTCCAGAGGAGGGCTGGAGCATTTCCCCTATGGGGACAGGCTGTGAGAGCTGGGGCTGTTCAGCCTGGAGAAGAGAAGGCTTTGGGCGGAACTTAGAGCAGCTTTCCAGTACCCAAAGAGGCCTCCAAGAAAGCTGGGGAGGGACTTTCTGCAAGGGCTTGTAGTGACAGGACAAGAGGGAGTGGATTTAATCTGGAGGTGGAGAGATTTCAACTGGACATTAGGAAGAAATTCTTTCCAGTGAGGGTGGTGAGACATTGGCACAGGTTGCCCAGGGAGGTTGTGGATGCTCCCTCCTTGGAGGTGTTCAAGGCCAGGCTGAACGAGGCCTTGAGCAATCTGTGCTCTTAGGAGGTGTCCCTGCTCATAGCAGTGGGGATGGAACTAGATGATCTCAAAGGTCCCTTCCGCCCCAAGCCACTGTATGAATCTGTGTATGTGCAGTTTTGCCCCAGTGTATAAAAGCAGGACAGATGTGATTTAAAGTTCCTCAGACTTGCCTCTCTTCCCTCATGTTTGTTTGGATTTTTTTGTTTGGTTAGTTTTTTTTCCCTGGTTTTCCTAATTTTCTGGTGGTGGAGGAGGAACAGAGGAGGACCTTTCAGGTAGCCCAGCCCCTTCAGCTATATTGACTGCACTTTGTTTCATCATTTAGGTTGGGCTTGAAGATCTTGGAGGTCTTTTCCAACCTCTATGATTCATAGAAGTATGAAAAGAATTACACTACCTGTGAAGCTACTCTTCTGTTTAGTTGGAAGTTAGAACCGAATTTTGGTAGCAAATAATTGACTTTCTTTTTACCCTTCCCCCCTGAGTTCAGAACATTGGTGTCTCATATTGTTCTAGACACAAAATATATTGTTAGTTCTGCTATCAGGTTCAAAAAGGGAAATACAAAACCCCGATTCTACAGCACAGTTCTGCTTTTCTGACTTGATAGTTCGGGCTTAGACTTTATTTATAGCTGGGTTTTTGTTAGTTTTGGAAGCAGGCAGATGTTGTTTGATAGTTAAGCAAATGTGTTAGTCTGGCCCATAACGTTCACCTGTCCTCTTTTCCTTTCTGAGTTACGCTGAAATCAGCCCCAAAGCAGTCATGCTGTGCTTTCGCTAGCAAAAAAAGAGAGCAGACAGGGATCAATTTTAATGCAAGCAAAACATACACATAATACAGAGAAAAAGTTCCTGTGGATAACTCAGGCATAACATACCTAATGGGGTAGTGCAAATGCAGCACTTCACAACTTGGAGCTTCCATGAAATAGCAGGTATCAAATGCAGCTTCTCCTACTGTATTTTCTTTTCCATTGATGTCCAAGAAAGGTCACTTCAACTCCTAAAAGAACCAAGCTGTTGTTATTTTATCAGTGAGCAGTGGAGATGTAATAAAACCCTAGCTTCTGAAGGATCTATGTGCCTATTAATTGTAGGATTTTACTTTGCTGCCACTGGCTTCTCTCCTGCCTTTTGTCATTTCGTTTATGATGGGCTTGCAGCCCAGAAGGCAAACTCTGTCCTGGGCTGCATCATAGAAGTGTGACCACCAAGATGAGTGAGATGATTCCGCTCCTCTGCTGTGCTCTTCTGAGACCCTCACCTAGAGCGCTGCATCCAGTTCTTGTGCCCCCAGCATAAAAGGGACATGGAGCTGCTGCAGTGGGTCCAGAAGAGCCACTAACATGATTCGGAGGGCTGGAGAACCTCCCCTATGGGGACAGGCTGAGAGAAAAGAACCTCCCTTATGGGGTTCAGCCTGGAGAAAAGAAGGCTTTGGGGAGACCTTAAAGCAGCTTTCACTGGAAAGCCTGAAGGGGGCCTACAAGAAAGCTGAGCAGGGACTTCTGACAGGAACTTGTAGTGATAGGATGAGGGACAATGGCTTTGACTGTGAGGAGGGCAGATTCAGACTAGAGATGATGAAGAAATTCTTTCCAGTGAAGGTGGTGAGACACTGGAACAGGTTGCCCAGGGAGGCTGTGGATGCACCCTCCCTGAAGGTGTTCAAGACCCAGCTGGTGAGGCCTTGAGCAACCTGGGCTAGTGGGAGGGGTCCCTGCCTGTGGCAGTGGGGATTAAATGGTACCTCTTGGATGAAGGTTTGGTAAGAGCTTTCCCGTTTGCTGAGGTTTTGACCGTAAATGCACAGTCAAAGTATACGAGTTACCAACTTTGCTACGTGGAAATTCCCTCTCTGTGACCACTAGTTCCTGTAAACTTCAGTAAGTCAGACTAAGCCTTGTTTTAGAAGGGTTTTCTTTCTCTTCAGTTCTTCGGGCTTGTTTGAACAAAGAAGGCAGAGGAGCAGCATAAGAAACACCTGAGTGCACAACCTATGGGTTTCTAGGAGGATGATCTTAGAATAGAATAGAATAGAATCAACCAGGTTGGAAAAGACCTCCAAGATCATCCAGTCCAACCTATCACCCAGCCCCATCCAGTCAACCAGACCATGGCACCAAGTGCCCCATCCAGTCTTCTGCTGAACACCCCCAGGGACGGCAACTCCACCACCTCCCTGGGCAGCCCATTCCAGTGGCAAATCACTCTCTCTGTGAAGAACTTCCTCCTAACATCATTTCTCAAATCTGATTTCACTGAATGTACTAACATGAAAAATGCTTTTGAGCTTTTCGGGGTGAGCACTCTGAACCTTACACTACTGAGCAGTCCCTGATGCTCTCTTTCTTGTTAGAAAGGAACTCAGTAACTCACGGTGGCTGCAGCTAGGAGGGAGAAGAGGGTGAGAAAGTATTTTCTGAAGCAAGATGCTTGCTAATTGCATGTTGAAAGTTATAAGAGTGATTTAATTATCTCAGCTCCTTCATTTTGAATTCTTTTTAATGTTGGCTTTTGGCCCTCTTGTAATGTAATCCTGTGACTCATTTCCTGGGAAATGCTCAGTGAAGGTTGAAACAACATGTAGAAAATTCTGCAAAGCTTTAATGCTATTGGCACACACAGTCCCCACTCTGATCCTGCAAGTCTTGAGACTGGCAGTGGTGGTGTCCAGTATGTAAAGTAAGAGATGTTAGAGTGGCACTGGGAAAGTCGATATGGCAGGAGGTGTTGGGGCTGAGTCATACACCCTTGAGTCAGTGCGAAAAGGCTGAACCAGAGTGTCCCTGATAAGCTATTTTTAATATTTGCTTACTCACATTTACTGTACCAAGCTCCTTACAGGAATGGTTGTTAAAAGCTGCAGTCAGGCCTTGCAGCCACTCTTCATAAGAAGTGCTTGTTTTATTGATTTGAAGCGATGACTTCAGACCTGTCTTTAGTGAGATTTTTAAATCTGTTTTGTTTGCTGCTTCTGGAAAAAATAGGTCTGGTGAGGAGCAGCTGAGGACCCTGGGGTTGGGCAGGCTGGAGAAAAGGATGCTGAAAGGAGACCTTTTGGCTCTCTACAACTCCCTGAGAGAAGATCGGAGCCAGTTGGGGATCTGTCTCTTTTCCCTAGTAACAACTGACAGGATGAGAGGAAGTGGGCTCATGTTGCACCAGAGGAGGTTTAGGTTGGACATCAAAAGAAATCTCTTCCCTGAAAGTGTTCCGAAAAACTGGAGCAGGCTGCCCAGGGAGGTGACTGAATCCCCATCCCTGGAGGTATTCAACAGAAACAGAGATGTGGTGCTGAGGAACGTGGTTTAGTGGTGGGCTTGACAGTTAATGTTTGGAGCTGATGATCTGAGAAATCTTATACAATGAAAGTTATTCTGTGATTCCAGAGGAACTGCACTGCTGTATTCACAGCACTGCATCTAGACCCAGAAGTTGTGATCAGAGCAGGGGACTTTACAGTCACATCAGTGGCACAGCTGCAGCAGTGAGGAGGGGTGGTGATGGATAGCTTGGTAGTACCTTAGAGGTGCTTTTCTACCTCACCAGGTGGAAGTCTATTTCATAAGGGATGTAATTTAGTATGTTAAGTGAATATTCCTGGGGTTTAGCCACAGTGGAGTACACAAGTCACAGCTTTTGCAATTCTCAGGGTGCTGCCCTTCCCAGGACATTTCATCTCCTGAAGGTGCAGACCTGCCTCCCTTCTTTACAGGTAAGGATATTCTCCTCTTTGCAGATGTTGACAGCTGTCTTTGCAGGAGGAAGAAGTTTAGGAGGTTACTTGAGGTGCACGTATGTGTTGCCCAGTTCAGTGGTGGCTTCCTGTTTACTGCTGCTGAGCAAGGGTTTGTGCTCAGGCCAGAGAAGGTGCAAGAATGTGGCTTGTGGATTTGGGGTTACACAGGTCTGCCTCTACCCACCCTCCTCATCACTTGGCAAGGTGTTGCAGAAATTATTGTAGCCACGGCTTGGGGTGCTTGCTGTGGAGTAGCAGTGGAATCAATACGCTGGCTGGGAGTCATTTTCATGCTGCTGAAAAAAGTTCCTGGTGCTCAGCCAAGTTCCTTGGGCTTTGTTGGCACTGAAGCTGGGGAGGGAGGTTGGAGCCATGATCTGTTAGACCAGAGGCTCTTTGGTTGAATGTGGATGAGCTGGGCCTCCCTGAGCTGTTGAAATCAAGATAAGTTTTGTTATCGGCCTCTTGGGAAGCATGGCTGACCTGTGGCATGATCAGCTAAGATCTTCAGGCAAGATATTATTCCTCTTGTTCTTATTGATAGGACTTGGAGAAATGGCCTCAAGTTGTGCCAGGAGAGGTTTAGGTTGGACATTAGGAACAATTTCTTCCTCGGACCAGACTGCCCAGGGCAGTGGTGGAAGCCTCATCCCTGGAGGGATTTCAGAGCCATAGAGATGTGCTGCTGATGGACATCATTTACTGGTGACCTGGCAGTGCTGGATTGGTAGTTGGACCTGATGATCTTAAAGGCCTTCTCCAACCAAGATGATTCTATNTTCTCCAGACTAAACAACCCCATCTCCCTTAGCCTCTCCTCATCAGCCATGCCCTCCAGTCCCCTAATCATCCTCCTAGCCCTCTGCTGGATCCTCTCCAGCAGATCCCTGTCCCTCTTCAACTGGGGAGCCCAAAACTGAACACAGTATTCAAGATGAGGTCTCAGCAGGGCAGAGTAGAGGGGGAGGAGAACCTCCCTTGATCTGCTGGACACACTCCTAATACACTCCAGGACCCCACTGGCCTTCTTGGCCACAAGGGCACATTGCTGTGCCATGGTTAACTTGTTATCCACCAGGAGCCCCAGGTCCCTCTCCACAGGACTAAGCAGTCCTGCATCTAAAGCTGCTCTTGCCAAAGTCACATCAGAAGAGAGGGAGGGAGAGCTGCAGCTAAGCAATGGCTGCTGTGCTGTGCCTCTGGAGGACTGAAGTCAAATTATAGCTGGATTGAAAGTGAATTGAGCATAGACTTCTATGAAACTTCTCTTGGCCTTAACTGGGAGTGGAGGCACAGTGAGGTACTGTAAATGTTCACAGGCTCACAGGATGTCAGGGGTTGGAAGAGACCCAAAGAGATCATCGAGTCCAACCCCCCCTGCCAGAGCAGGACCATACAGTCTAGCTCAGGTCACACAGAAACACATCCAGACAGGCCTTGAAAGTCTCCAGAGAAGGAGACAACCTCTCTGGGGAGCCTGTGCCAGTGCCCTGGGACCCTTACAATAACGAAGTTCCCCCTTGTGTTCAAGTGGAACCTCCTGTGCTGCAACTTCCATCCATTGCTCTTTGTCCTTCGCCAGGGAGCAAGTGAGCAGAGCCTGTCCCTCACCTCCTGACCCACAGCCCTCAGATATTGATAAACATTGATTAAATCCCCTCTCAGTCTTCTCTTCTCCAAACTAAACAGCCCCAGATCCCTTAGCCTCTCCTCATCAGGCAGTGCTCCAGTCCCCTAATCATCCTCATAGCCCTCTGCTGGACCTTCTCCAGCAGATCCCTGTCCCTCTTAAACTGGGGAGCCTAAAACTGAATGCAGTGCTCAAGATGAGGTCTCACCAGGGTAGAGTGGAGGGGGAGAAGAACCTCCCTTGATGTGCTGGACACACTCTTCTTAATGCACCCCAGGATCCCATTGGCCCTCTTGGCCACAAGAGCACATTGCTGTCCTACGCATGTTATCCACCAGCACCCCCGGGTCCCTCTCCTGGATGATCCTTGAGATCCCTTCCAACCTAAACCGTCATATGATTCTAAGAAGTGTTCAGAGTGTGAAGACACTACTGAGAATGCAGACTGACTCCTGAAAATGCTCACATTTATATTCCTCTGAAAATGTCTGACTTCTAACATAGTTGTCATTTGCAGAGTGCCACTCAGTATTCTGAAGTACAGACCATGTTAGACTTTTTTCAGCTTTTGTACATTGTCTAAGACTCATAAGAGTCTGAGTTTGTTGCTAGAGGCAAGACCACCAAGTTACCAAGCAGCAGCTGCAGAAATAGGACAAGCAAATGTTTTCTAAAAAGAGAAACCAGTGAACTATAAATAAGCATGAGATGATTCAGCCCAGCCAGGGTGATATGGGAGCCCTAAGCTGCATTGGCAAACTGGAAGAGGTGTAAGACTTCCTAGGCAGAAAAGTAACATAGACTGCCAGGTTGAGATCATGTAATCACAGAATGGTAGGGGTTCGAAGGGATCTCTGGAGATCATCCAGTCCACCCACTCTGCCAAAGCAGGCTCACCTAGGGCAGGCTGCACAGGAGCACATCCAGATGGGTTTTGAAACTCTCCAGGAAAGGAGACTCCACAATCTCTCTGGGCAACCTGCTCCAAGGCTCTGTCACTCACAGTAAAGAAGTTTCCTCTCATGTTGAGGTGGAACTTCTTGGGTTCCAGCTTGTACCTGTTGTTCCTTGTCCTAACAGTGGACACCACCAAAGAGAACCTGGCACCTTCATCTTGACACCCACCCCTCAGATATTTAGAGATGTTGATAAGATGCCCTGTCAGCCTTCTCCTCTCCAGACTAAACAGCTCCAGGTCTCTCAGCCTCTCCATCAGGAGAGATGTTCAAGAAGACTGTTGCATGGGGTGAAGGAGGCCTACAAGAAACCTGGTTAGAGACTTTCTACGGTGTTGAGTAGTGATAAGCCTAGGGGGAATGGATGGAAGATAGAGGAGGGTGGATTTAGATTAGACATCAGGAAGAAGTTCACCATGAGGGTGCTGAGAGACTGGAACAGGTTGTCCAGGGAGAAGGTGGAAGCTGCATCCCTGGATGTTTTTAAGGCCAGGCTGGATGTGGCTCTAGGCAGCTTGATCCAGTGGAAAGTGTCACTGCCTGTGGCATGGGGATTGGAATTAGATGATCCTTGAGGTCCCTTCCAACCCTGACAAGTCTGTGATTATGAGATCCTGTCTGTATCCATACCCCTGTGTCTAACACGAAGCGTAGCAGAGTCTGCCTGGGTATGGATGGGTGTAAAGGCCAACTTTGCTCCTTCAGAGCCAGCATGATTCGGCAATCCACAGTACAAACTCTCAAATCCATAACCCAAACAAGAGTTCCTAAGACAGGAAAAGCAAAGTCCCACTGCTCACCATCATACACTGAAGTCTCTGACGTGTCTTACCACCTTTCAACTGCTGTTGGCACGACTCTCAGAGGTAAACATGTAAATTTTACTGCTACTTAACCTGGTTAGTTAAAAATGGAGTATGTGTTTGACCAAGAGTTTCAAGGAATTCAGTGTAAATACTTACTTTGCTTGATGTAACTTGAAGTTGACAAAAGACTCACATCAGCAGTTGTCTTGATTGTAAGAAATGCACCACATCAAGCCACAGTATTCATAATTAGATGGGGTGGTGGATGTGCAGTGAGAGAACTTGCTGAAAATACCTATTAGAACTTTGGTTGGTTGGAAAAAAAAAAGCACAACGTAATTACTGATAGTTCTTGTGTCCTTATAAGAAGGTCACAGAGCTCTTGGAGCAGGTCCAGAGAATGGCCACAGGGATGATCCAATGCCTGGAACACCTCTGCTATAAGGATATGCTGAGGCAGCTGAGGTTGTTCAGCTTGGAGAAGAAGAAACTTCAGAGGGAACTTAGAGCTGCCTTCTGATACCTGAAGGGATCCTGCAGGAGGGCTGGAGAGGGACTTTTCATAAGGGTGTCTAGTGACAGGACAAGGAGTTATGTTTTTATGGTAAGGGAGAGTAGGTTTAGACTGGATCTTAGGAAGAAGTTCTTCAGTGTGGGCGTGGTGAGACGTAGGTTGTGGATGCCTCCTGCCAGGTTGGATGAGGCTGTGAGCAGCCAAGTCTAGTTGAGAGGTGTCCTTGCCCATGGTGGGGAGGTTGGAGTAGATGATGTTGTCTAAGGTTCCTTTCAGCCTAAGCCATTCTATGATAAGTTGTCTTGAAATGTCATACTGCTCAGCTCAGGTGATTAGTTCAGGGATATACAAGCTGGGGAAGTGCTTAAAATCGCAGAATCATTTTGGTTGACCTTTCAGATCAAGTCCAGTCATTAACCCAGCACATGTCTTTGTTAACACATGGTGGTGAAGTGGATTTATGGCTCTGTATTCCTGCAGAACAAGCTGCTTGCGGCACGGCCTGCCCGTGCTTAAACGCTAAATTGTCAGGTTTTCTAGTTGTGTCAGGAGATAAGACTGCTACTAGAAAGAGCATCAGAGTGTTCCTCTAGTGCAACCATTAGATAAGGCCTTCACTGCAGCAGTTGGCAGCCTGGCATTCAGAACATCGCAGCCGTGCCAGATTCTGAAGTCCTGGAAGAGAACTGGTATGAAACCATGGGGGATGTTTTGCTGTCCTAGTCTGCAGAGGGCATCTGAAACGTGACTGCCACCGTGTTTGGGTTGAGAAGAGCAGTTTGATGACTCTACGTGTGTGCATGGCAGTGGGAAAACAGCAAGCACCATCTGTAGGGTTGGACACAGGAGGCCAAATCAGTGGAGGAGGAACATCTGCTAGTAGAAAGCCAGCACAGTTCAGACTTTGCTTTTTTTGTCACCAGAGGGAGGCACAAAGATCCTTCTAACTTGTCAAAGCTCAAGATGTCTACTCAGACATGGTATAGAGTCTCATTAAAGAGTTTGATCCCAAAGTTCTTCATTAAAGAGCTGTGTGTCCTGCCTTAGGTGATCCTGCTTTCACAAGGGGTTGGACTTGATGATTTCCAGAGTCTCTTTTAATCTCTACCACTCCATGATTCATTGATGATTTTTAGGAAGAAAAGAGATATGAAAAAGGTGATATTTTTTTTTTTCCCCCAATCTTGTTGCAGTTTGGATTGGAGAAGAAAAATTTACTCTGTCATTCCTTTAGCACCTTTACAGGTGGTATTTAGGGCTTTGCTTCTCTTTTTAAGGTAAGGTAGGCAATATAAAGATCCATTAAAATCCTGAGAATATGAAGTACTTGAAGCAAGCTGAAGTCTTCTCCTCCAGATTTGCATTGATAGCACGAGAAGAAATGGCCCGAAGTTGCACCAAGGGAGATTCAGGTTGGACTTGAGGAACAATTTCTTCCCCAAAAAGGTTGTTAAAGCCTGGAAGAGGCTGCCTGAGGCAGTGGTGGAGTCCCCATCCCTGAAGCTGAAAGGCAAGGGAATGTGGCACTGAAGTCTATGCTGGGGAGAGTCCACTCCTCCAGGTATGCACTGTTGGTGGTGGGGCTGCAGCAGTCCTTTCAGGAACCTTGCAGGTGAGCTGAGCCACTGCGTACTCTGAGTAGCTCTGACCTTGGTGAAGTGGTGAGGAGAGCAGAAAGAAAGAGATCCAGAAAATGTCCTGAATGGACTTAGAAGAGGAACTTCAGCTTTATGTCTCGTTTTGCTTCAGGCAAGTCAATGAATTGGTTGCAACTCCTTCCTCTGCCTAATAGGAGTAGATGTATTTACAGCTCACCGTTACTGCAGGTGGACTCCGTTACGAAGTAGGCAGTAATAAAAGGTAATTGTTATGTGTGGTTATCTCAGCAGATGGGCACTGAAGAACTGTATTTCCCTCTGGTATTAAAAATAATGTCTCAATGGTAGTAAATCTTTCTCAACTCCAGCCATACACATAAAATGCACACAGGTGGGAATGTGCCACTGGATACAGAACTGCGGTTTTGAGAAGAAGGTGCTCAAATTAAAAGCTGAAAACTACAATTGGCTTCAAATAGCGGTTTCAGGACATGATTCTGGTTTTCTTTCTCTGGGGACTGATCTTCCTTCTGGTCTCTGTTGTGCCAATGGGAACTGAGCCTTTGGTTTGAGGCAGTGTGAGAAAGCAGATGTCAAGGCTGCCTTGGTCCCGACAGGCATCTTCTCATTGCCCATTCCTGGCACAGTCTCTTGGATGCAGTGAGAATCTCTTGAGCTGATGAGAAACCCACCAAAGAGTGGGTAGCTGAGCCAAAGAGACCTCATCTCTTTCTTTTGTTTCAACATGCACAGTTAACAGAAGAGGTGCCTGGAAAATTACATCATAGATTCATAGGCTCACAGAATGGCTTGGGTTGGAAGAGACCTTAAAGATCATCTAGTTCCAACCACCCTGCCCATGGGCTGGAGCTAGATGATCTTCCAACCCGAACCATTCTGTTATTCTGTAACTACTGTTTCTTGCAGCTTTAATTAACTGGGATGCTTTCAGTAATAGCTCCTCCTTGGTACATCTGCCACCTGTAGAACATTTTCCCTCAGTTTGATGACTGCTTTAGATCTATTGAGCATAGCAGTTCACCTCTTCTTTCCAGACGTGGTGACTGTTGTGAGAAGAATGAAGCTCAGTGTCTGAGAAACCAGAAGCTTCTTCACAACACAGTAGTTGATAGGCTGAAGTTTTGCCATGACTAAGTCTCCTTCCTTAGTTTCCCAGCAAATAAGCTTTCATTGGAGGTGGGTGTATTTGATTTCCAAAGCTGTGGGTGGCATTGGTGTAGCTACTGTAGAGCTCATTTCTGTCTGTAAATCAGTCTCAGATGGCTGTGGCTTTCATGGCAACACTTCAGCACATGCAAGAGAACATCTGCACATCAATTATCTGCCAGACAACAACAAATAATCATTGATAGGAAGGAGCAGTTCCCCCCTAGACTGAGGTGTTGTTAGCTCTGTCTAGAGTGCTCTGGTGGCCTGCACAGTTGGGGGGAGGACAGAGGGATGGACGGGGGCAACTGAAATTGCTCTGCTTGCAGTTGTGGAGAGGAAAGCTACAGTATGTTTGAAAATGTAGGTGGTGGTTTGCATGATGTAGCAGAGATCATGCTGCAGCATATGCAGCAGAGATAGAGGTGATGCTGCTTTTGAGACTCTTCTAGAAGCTAGACCCTTCTAGACTCTTCTAGAAGCTCGTTTAGACCTGAGAGGGCAGTCACAGAATTACAGAATGGTAGGGTTTGGAAGGGACCTCTAGGGATCATCTAGCTAGAGCAGCAGTCAGGATTTGAGGGTTGGGTTTTTTTGATGGTAGCAAGAAAAATACCAGCTACAGGCCCCTCAAGTTTGATGGTTGGACTTGATGAGCATGGAGGTCTTTTCCAACCAAAACAATTCTATGATTCTAAGATCTCAATGAAGGAATGTTGAGTGAGTGCTAGCAATTAGTTGGTGTTGTCATCTTCTTCTGTTAGATAGGGAGAGAAAACCAAAAGCTAAGCTCTGTTTCTTCCTATTGCTGAGTTTCACTCTGCGGAGTAGCAGGATTTCCAGGAATCAGATTCTGCCTGAAGGTCAGAGGTGCCACCTAGAAAGTTCTTCCCTGTCAATAATGTTTTTCTGTCTTGGTTTCAGTAGTTGTGCTGCTTGTAGTGTGACGTTGGTTGGGCTAATGGTAGGAAAGGTGCCCTGCTGCTAGAGGAACTGGGTGGGATCAGGAGAAGAATGGTTGGTGACTTTTGGTAACTGGATGTATGGCTGTACATGAGTCTAGAGGAGGCCACAAAGATGTTCAGGGGGCAGGAGCAGCTCGCCTATAGGGACAGGCTGAGCTGTTGAGCTGTGAGGCTGTTGAGCCTGGGAAAGAGAAGGCTCAGGGGAGACCTTAGAGCAGCCTTCCAGTACCTGAAGGAGGCTTCAGGAGAGCTGGAGACTCTACAAGGGCTTGTAGTGCTAGGATGAGGGGCAATGGATTGAAGCTGGAGAAGAGCAGATTTAGACTGGAGATGAGGAAGAAATTCTTTCCAGTGAGGGTGGTGAGAGACAGGAACAGGTTGCCCAGGGTGGTTGTGGATGCTCCCTCCCTGGAGGTGTTCAAGGCCAGGTTGGATGAGGCCTTGTGTAACCTGGTCTAGTGGAAGGTGTCCTTCCCCATGACAGGGAGCTTGAAACAAGATAATCTTTAGGGTCCCTTCCAACTTAAGCCATTCCGTGATTTTCTGATGACAAGTTTTTTTTGCCACATTGGCTTAAGCTGGGGCCCTGTTGACACAATCAGGAGTGGTCTGTGTTCAGATCTGAAATTCCATTGAAATGTCTCTTGTTGCTCTGTTTCCTGTTCTCTTCTGACAGAAGGTAGAAAGAAGGTTTGAGTGAGGTAGAGATTGGTCTCTTCTCCCTAGTTTCAGGTAACAGGGTGAGAGAAAATGGCCTGACATTGTACCAGGGGAAGTTTAGTTTGGATATTAGGAAGAATTTCCTTGCTACAGGAGTGGTCAGGTGTTGGAACAGACTGCCCAGGGAGTCACCATCCCTGGAGGTGTTCAGGAAACATGTGGTTATGGCACCTGGGGCCATGACCTAATAGCCATGGTGGTGTTGGGTTAAGGGTTGGATTTGATCTTAGAGGTCATTCAAAATGAAGCAGTCCTATGATTCTGCCATGTGTGATGGACTTTGAGGATGGCTTTGCACTGTGATTTACAGGACCACACAGCTGCCATTGGCACCTCCTTTGCTACTGGAGCCCCTGCTGCTTTAGAGAGATGTCTACACTTCAGATCTCCACTCCTTTACTTTGTTGTGTCAGGACTGTGTGCACACACACATATATGTGTGTGTGTGTCTATATAGTAGCACAAAGAAAGGGCTTTAATTGAGACACCATTTTTAACCCTGAGACTCTTGTATCACCACGCCTAGCTGCAGAATGTTAGGTTTTGGAAGTGAGCTCAAATGATCCTCCAGAGCAGCATCACCTAGGGTATGCCACACAGAAATGCATCCAGGTGGGTTTTGAATGTCTCCAGAGAAAGACTCCACAGCCTCTCTGGGCAGCCTGTTCCAGGGCTCTGTCAGCCTCACAGTGAAAAAGTTTTTCCTCAAGTTCACGTGGAACCTCCTCTGCTCCAGCTTGCACCTATTGCCCCTTGTCCTATTGTTGGACATCATTGAGCAGAGCCTGGCTCTGTCCTCCCGACTCTGTCCTTCACACCTTTATAAACATGAATGAGGTCACCCCTCAGGATCCTCTTCTCCAAGCTAAGGAGCCCCAGCTGCCTCAGCCTTTCCTCACCGGGGAGCTGATCCACTCCCTTGGTAATATTTGTGACTCTGTGCTTAACTCAAGCAGTTCCCTGAGGTCCTTTGTGAATTGAGGTGCTGAGAACTGAACACAGTATTCCAGATGCAGCCTCACTGGGGCAGGGAGAGGGGAAGGAGAGCCTCTTTCTGTACCTGCTAACCACAGCCTTTCTGATCCACCTCAGGATGCCCTTGGTCTCCTTGGCCACAAGGGCACATTGCTGGCTCATTGACATCCTGTTGTCCATCAGGACTGCCAGGTCCTTTATCCCAGAGCTGCTCTTTAAAAGATCATCCCTTAGCCTGTGCTGGTGCCATGTGGCCATACCTGTCCAACCAGAACTGCATCCAGCTGGGGCTGAGGTTGTAGCCAGGTGGGGGTTGGTCTCTTCTCCCAGGCAACCAGCAATAGAACAAGGGGACACAGTCTCAAGTTGTGCCAGGGGAAGTATAGGCTGGATGTTAGGAGGAAGTTCTTCACAGAGAGAGTGATTGGCATTGGAATGGGCTGCCCAGGGAGGTGGTGGAGTCACTGTCCCTGGAGGTGTTCAGGAAAAGCCTGGATGAGGCACTTAGTGCCATGGTCTAGTTGATTGGATAGGGCTGGGTGATAGGTTGGACTGGATGATCTTGGAGGTCTCTTCCAACCTGGTTGATTCTATGATTCTATGTTTCTGTGATTCTACAATTTGAACTTCATGAAAGATCAACAGAAAACACAGGGGTAAGAGCCTTTGAGGGTCAAATTGCTCTTGCTGTTGCTGGCAGATTCCCTGTTCTGCTATGGTTTTGCTATGTTTTTGCAACTCTGTTACAAAAGGGATGTTTGGGGGTTGTTTTTTTTTGTTGGTTAGGGGATGTACTAGGTGGTGGTTTGCTCTGAAAAGAAGAGCAAATGTAACTGGGCAAGTTTTTGTTTGCTTTTGTTTGTGACTTGTTTGAAATGGTGAGCCCTGAAGAGTGAACTTGAACAGTAGCTCCTCACCACATGAGAAAGAAAAAAACAAACAGAAGAAAGAAAGAAAACCATCAAAAAACACTTTACCAAAGTGCAAAGCCACCACAGGAAGCATGCCACTAGCAAAGCTCTTCATGAGTACAGCAGTCTAGGGGTTCAGGTGTGTTGCCGGATGCAGAGGACATGTCGATAGAACTCCTTCAGGCCTTTTGAAGTCATTTAATTGCTTATAGCAGCAGGTTAGTGATGCTTAAACTAGGTAGAATGCAAATTGGTGCCAGTATTTCAGATCGTTCTCCTGAGAGCTGCAGTGGTCAACTTGAGGTTGCTCTTCACCATCAGTAATTCCTGCTCCTCAGGAGATGGTGAGCTGGCAGCACTGCTTCTCTGATACTCAGACCCATTGCATGACAATGCTGGGTAAGTTCCTCCTCTAGGGTAAAGAAATGTTATTGTGGCAAGACCTCCTTTCTTACCCATTCCTCTGTGAGGTCAGGCGGCCTTCATGCCTGGAGTTGGGGATGGAGTAGAGGGTGAGGAGGGAGCATGGGCCTTGCTTGCAGTCCTTCTTTGCTGCTACCATTGTCATGGGAGAGCTAGAGGATGATTGAGGGACTTGAACGTTTCTCCTATGAGAGACCTGGGGCTGCTTAGTCTGGAGAGGAGAGGGCTGAGAGATGATCTTATAAATGGCTATAAATATCTATGGGTGGTCATCAGGATGAAGGTACCAGTCCCTGGTGGTGTCCAGTGACAGGACAAGGAACAACGTGCAGAAACTGGAACCCAGGAAGTTCCTCCTCAACACAAGGAGAAAATTCTTTGGTGTGAGGGTGCTGGAGCCCTGGAACAAGCAGGCTGCTCCATGTTGTGGAGTCTCCTTGTCTGAAGACTCCTAAAAACCCACCTGCATGTGTTCCTGTGTGACCTGCCCTAGGTGATTCTGCTTTGGCAGGGAAGTTGGACTGGATGATCTCCAGAAGTCCCTTCTACCCTCTACCATTCCAGGTTTCTATGTGCAGCCTGTGCAGTTAGTGCTGCCCAGCTCTGGGGAGGAGGAAGGAGGGGGGTGGAGATAACTGGGACGAGAGTCTCCATTTTGTGACACAGTTTGAAAATGCAAAAGCTTCAGGACCTCTGTAGCTGCTCTCAAGGAAGTGGCTACGGGGCTGAACGTGAGGGGAGTGACCATGTGTGGTTACTGTGCTGGCAGCTTTGCTAGAATGGGCTGTGAGCAGCTGGTGGGTCTTGGAGTAGGGCAGCTTTGCAGTAGCTCTGTGGTCACCAAGGAGTCTCAGCTCCTTCACACATTTTAGACGCTCAAAGTAGAAAGCTGCAGCACATGTGAAGCCCTGTGGAGCCTGCCTGCTCTCACCAGTGGTGTCGGGAGGAGCTCTTGTTTCTAATTGTAGCCCTGATGTTAGAGCTGCAGAGTGGGATGGGGGAGACCCAAGCTGGTTAGCAGCGCTGGCTCCAGTTTCCTGGGTAAGTGAGCAAGTCATCTAATTTCTCCTTCTGCTCCACTCATTTGCAGAGGAGATGTGCTGATAACATACCAGACAGCAGCTGTTGGCTTGTTTGGGCTGCTTTCCTACTGAAGATCTAAGACGTGCTGGGAAATCCAGTTTCTGCCATAATGAATCTAAGCTTGCTTTTTCCTTCTAAGCAAAGAAAATGTAGGATTCTCTTCTTGAGGAGCACCAGTGGCTCATGGAGATGGTCATTAGACCTGAAGTGTTGTGCTGTCTTGGGACTGTGCTAAAGGTGATGTGGTTTTTGCAGTGGGAGTGGGGGGAACACACACAAACAATCCCCTCTTAGGTACATTCTAAGTCTCAGTGTGCAATTGTGGAACACTATTGGTGCTGTGGTGGCATGGGTAGGACCTGGGGTTCATCTCCTCCACTTGCACAGAGTGCTGAGTAAATGAAAACAGCAAAGTGTGACTTCAGTTGGCTGGTGAGGAGAACGTGTAGACATGAAACTCTGGGATGTGGTTTAATGGCCCTGGTGGTGTTGGGATGGCTGGACTCGATGATCTTAGAGGTCATTTCCAGACAAAACAAGTCTGCAAAGACTTAGAGGAGAGCCATAAGGCTTGGGAGAGGAGGATGAAGTTACCTCTCTTGCTCCAATTTCAGTTGATAAGGAAGGTGTTCTGCAGTTGCAAACCTTTATCTAGAAGACATGGATGATGAAAATGCTTCATCTTCCTCCTCATGGCTCTTCCTGCTTAGGAAAACTACTGGCAGTTCCTAAATATTCAGGGAGCAATGGGACCTTGAATGACTAGCTGGTTTTGTGAAGGAAGAAAGCAGGTGTGATGGTTTGGGTGTCCCCTGCCCCCCCACACTTTAGAAATCACCCAGACTAGACTCAGCTGGCTCTGGAAATTTGAATGAAGCTTATATTTACAGCTGGCACAATTTACAAGCAGATATTTACAGTATATGCAGTTATAGACAGAAATAGACAAGGTAAAAAAGGTAATACAGAAACACAACTCCCCTCCCAGAAACCTGAGTCCCCAGGAGGGGCTCTCAACCACCCCTTCACCTTCCTCCTACCCCTCTCAACCTTACCCCAGTCCCAAGGAAGAATGGAGTTACGGCCAGGGGGATTAAGAGGCAAAGGTGAATCAGCCAAAGCAAATGGAGGGTGAGGTTCGAAAGCAAGATGGAGTTCAGCCAGCAGCCTCAGCTCGCCAGCAGCCTCAGCTCCCCAGCAGGCAAAGAGACGAGAGCAAAAGCCCAGAGCCAAGTGCCAAGCGAAGTGACTTTATCTAATGTTTTGCTTTTCCTTTCTACACATCTCAGCAAGACTGTGAGCAAAGTAGACCTCACCATTGTTTTCATTTCTCAGCTTATGATCTAGTTCTTCTCACCAAAACATTCTAGCTAGGCTTAAACTAGCACAACAGGTGCTGGAGCTTTGCACAGGTCCTGTCACGTATCTGGACAACACTATGCAGCACTCTGGTGGCCAGATGGCTGCTCTTGCTACCTGTATGCATGGCACAGTGAGTTGTGTGATGACACCAGCCGCACGTCATCTTCCAGCTGGCAGAGAACGTCACTGAATCACAGAATGGGAGTGGTTGGAAGTGATCTCTGGAGATCATTGAGTCTAACTCCTGTGCCAAAGCAGGTTCACCCAGAGAAGGTCACACAAGGAACATGTCCAAGCAGGTTTGGAAAGTTGCATCTGTTGTGGTGGTTTTCTTTCATGTTCTGTTCTTTCTGTGTTCATTTCCTGCCTTTTTGATGGATCTGTGCCTCTGCTACAGCATGGTTTTCTCTCTTGGTAAAGACAGAGCTATTCCTTGGGCTTCAGCACCTCCTCACAAACCTAAGAGCTGTGCTGGCTTCTGGCTTGGATGTACATCAAAGACTCTTGAGTTGGAGGAGTCATCGTGCGTTAGTGGAGCTAATGTATGTGGCCCTGTGTTCACTTTCTGTCTGCCCCAGCTGTGAGCTCATTATTGAATCACAGAATCATTAAGGTTGGGAAAGACCTCTAAGATCATCAAGTCCTGCAACACCTCCATGCCTGTCTGCAGGTGCCACATCTACTTGTTTCTTGAACACCTCCAGTGATGGTGACTCCACCACCTCCCTGGGCAGCCTGTTCCAATGCCTGACCATTCTTGCAGAAGAGAAATTGTTCCTAATCTGCAACCTAAACCTCCCCTGTGCAGCTTGAGGCCATTTTCTCTTGTCCTGTCTTTAGTTACTTGGGAGAAGAGGCCAGCACCAGCCTCACTCCAGCCTCCCTTCATGTAGCTATAGAGAGCAATGAGGTCTCCCTTCAGCCTCCTCTTCTTCTGTCTGACCAATTCTAGCTCCCTCAGCCTCTCCTCATAAGACCTGCTCTCCAAATATTGGCTTTCACCAAAGTGGTAGCTTTTAACTGGGGCATGAAGAGCACGAGTAGCCTTTCCCCTGTAGTTCTAGTGACCTGATGAGGATCACTTGCCAGGTGAGCCCAGAAGGAACAAGCTTTGCACACCCTTAACACTTTCTCCTCCAAGAAGACCTGGATTTGGAAATCTTTGCTACACTGACTGATTTTCATGAAAAGTTTTTCCACACATCCGAAGCAAACTTCAGGAAACCTCTTAAATCAGTGCAGTGCCACCAGGAAGAGGCCTCATTTCCTGAAGATCTGCTTCATTGCTGGGAAGATGAGGTGGCTTTGTGCCAGCAAACTTCCATCACATTTGAAAGGTGCAGGCTCCTAGCTGTGTGCTAGCACAGGGACACAGAGGGGATATAGGTGAGTGGCTTGGAGGCCAACATAAAGGAAGGAAGAGGATCATTAGTGTAGGAATGGAAACAGGTAGTCCATGTAAATCTCTTCAGGCTTGGAATCCCCCTTCAGCCTCCTTAGCATCAATTGTAGTAACAAAGATCTGTTTTTAAGGAGAAAAAGACAAAAGATGAACTTTCCTCTAGTTTGTGTGTAATAGGTTTGGGAGAATTGTCTACGTGGTCAAGTTCATGTTGTTCTTTGGTAGGTTTCCATGATGACTTGGAGGAGTGGTGGTTTTAAACTGAAAGAGGGCAGGTTTAAATGAGACCTCAGGAAGAAGTTCTTCACTGTGAGGGTGTTGAAACATTGGAGCAGGTTGCCCAGAGAATTTGTGGGTGCTCCATCCCTGGAAGTGTTCAGAGGCAAGTTGGATGGAACCTTGAGCAATGTGGTCTAGTGGAAGGTGTCCGTGCCCATGGAACTAGATGGTCTTTAAGGTCCTTTCCAACCCAAAGGCTTCTGTGATAGGTTGAATATATTTGGCTCCAAGGAGACTGATAGTGCTTTAGCTGAAAAGTGGTTGGTGTGGACTAGAAAAGGAGATAGTAGCAGATTGTGAGATTAATTAGGGTCTGAAGCATCTCTGTGAGGAGGAAAGGCTGAGAGCCCTGGGACTTTCGAACAGAAGAGCAGCCTGAGAGGGGATCTGATCAATGTTCAGCAAGAGCTAAAGGACCTGTGATGGGCAAGAGGATGGGGCCAGACTCTTCTCACCTGCACCCCCTGACAGGACAAGGGGCAACAGGCACAAACTGGAACCCAGGAGGTTCCATCTGAAGATGAAGAGAAACTTGTTTGTTGTGTGGGTGCTGGAGGCCTGGAGCAGGCTACCCAGAGAGGTTGTAGAGGCTCCTTCTCTGGAGAGATTCCAGACTCCCTTGGCCATTGTGATACTGTGCAAGCTGCTGTGTGTGTCCTTGCTTTAGCATTGGGGTTGGACTGGATGATTTCCAGAGGTCCCTTCTCACTCCCACTATGCTGGAATTCTATGGTTGTAAGATTCTGAAACACTCTCAAGCATTAAAGATTGGACAAGATGATTCTTGGGGTCCCTTCCAACCCAACACTTGGTGATTCATTGTGTTATTTAGAGTTGTAACCATACCAGAAATCAGGAATGAGAAAGAATTAAGTACACATTTATAATTTAGAAGCAAGCTAAAAAAAGTCATTGGTCAGAAGACTGATAGAAGCCCAGTCCATGTCCAAAGGTACATCAGCCCAGAAAGATCAAGTAATAGAGAGGAAAATGATGCTGCCAGGGCAGTGGAGGTGGTAAATTAACACACAGCTTTCTGAGCAACATGAAAAATGTCTTCCCACACAGGTGCCACATCACAGAATTCAGAGAAGTAGCTGAAATTGCCTTAAAGAGTGCAGGAAACCAACAGGGTTTGTTCTCCTACCGTGACAGTGAGTTGAGTGGGTCCATCATGAGTTGGGTCTGCTCTGAAGCAGTCAGCAAAGGTGACAGGAGTCTCTGTCCTCTGCTTCTCAAATTGCTAAAAATAGCAATATTTCACTTCTGTCAGTAGAAGAAGGAAGGTTGGCTGCCATCCCCCTGCACACACAGCCTGCTTCTCACTTCTGAACAGCTTTGTTAACTCTTTTTTTGCTGAAAATTTCCATTGTCGGTGCTCTCAGCTTGTTTTTTTAACCCAGGGCTTTACAACCCAGATCAGTCATGTTGTAGAATGAATACCAGAGAAAAACCCAAGGGGAATTAGCAGCTCTGGTTTGGGGGTGGGGGAGGGGAAATGAAATAAACAGGCTGTGGTGAGATCACCCTAAATAAAAGAATAAAATAAAATTGTACAGTCAGTGAAAGAGTCCTGTGGGGGGAAAAAAAATAGCCAGTGATCACACACATAAAGATGATGAAATGTGGTGTATGAGCAGAAGGGACCCAACTGCATTAAAAAGGTGACCTCATCCTACCCTCTGGAGTTTGGATTCTTGGATTTTTAGAATTAATACTTTAAAAGGTCTGTTTGGTTTGTTTAAAAGGTTTGGGGTTTGGTTTGTTTTTTTTTTTAATCAATACAACTGGAAAGAAATCTCCACGGGAAAGAACAGCAATGTTAATTAGTAGAATTAATCTTAAATTATTTGATATTAGCTGATGGGAGTGTGGAGAGCTGAGTTAGTGTAGGGAGCAGATCCACAGCTCAGAGGAGTGGCTGAGGGTATTGGGGTTGTTTAGTCTGGAAAAGAGGAGGTGGAGGGGAGACCTCATTGCTCTCTACATCTACCTGAAAATAGGTTGGAGCTGGGTGGGGGTCAGTCTCTTCTCCCTATTATTTGGTGGTAGAATGAGAGGAAATGGCCTGAAATTGTGCCAGGGGAGGTTTAGGTTGGACAGAAGAACAATTTCTTTCCTGCAAGAATGGTCAGGCATTGGAACAGGCTACCCAGGGAGGTGGTGGAGTCACCGTCACTGGAGGTGCTCAAGAAACGTGAGGACATGGCACTCTGGGACATGTTTTAGTGGCCATGGTGGTGTTGGGTCACTGATTGGACACAATGATCTTAGAGGTCTTTCCCAAGCCAAAGAATTCTGTGTTTCTAATACGTGGCCACCGTAGGCATCAGAGAGGAAGACACTGAACCTTTTGCTGTCCTCAGACTTAACCTGGGCAGGAGTTGTAGACCCGAAGGAGGTCTGTGTATCCTCATGTTCTGCTGTAATTAAGTTTTCACCTTTGTCTTTCCAGTGAGCTTTAGTTACTGGAGGCTGGTCCAACTGTTGTCTGCTGCTGTGCTGGTTGTGCCTTCTCAGGACTGTTCTGGAAGGGTAGTTGGTCAAGGCTGTGATGGCCCCCTCAGTCTTTTGGGCTTTTCATGTCCTGCTCTGTCACTTTGCTGTTGTGTCCTTACACAGAATCCCAGCGTGGTGGGGGCTGGAAGGGACCTCTGGAGATCACAGAATGGTCTGGGTTGGAAGGGGCCTCTGAAGGTCATCTGGTCCAACCCCCTTTGCAGTCAGATCAGATTGCCCAGAGCCCTGTTGAGTCTCACCTTGAATATCTCCAGGGACGAGGCCCCAACCACCTTCCCTCCAGTCCAACCTCCCTGCTAAAGCAGGGCACCCACAGCAGCTTGCCAGGGTCGTAATGGCCAGCCAGGTTTGGAATCTCTCCAGAGAAGGAGACTCCACAACTTCTCTGGGCAGTTGTCTGTCACCCTTGTAGCAAACAAGTTTTTCTATGGTGCTGTTTTCTCCTGCTTAAACTGTGAAGCTAAGTAGTGCACCTGGTTTGATTTTCAATGATTCTCTGAGAGGTTATGGTGGATGAGCTGCCTGCCCTGCCCTGTGCAGTAGGGGCTGTGACAAGTTTCTTTATCAGTGTGGTGGAAAAAGTCATAGCAGTTGAGAACTTTCAGGCTGGCAGAAACTGTGACTGCTGCCTAAGCAGCGTGCCCTGCGTGCTTCGGAGAGGCCTGATACCTTATGATGGAATAAGGCATCATGAAATTATAGACTCACAAACTGCTTTGGGTTGAAAGGCACCTTAAAAGACCATCTAGTTGCAGTCCTTCTGCCAGGTTGGGAGCACCTCCTACAACCTCTGAGCAGGTTCCTCAAGGCCCAAATCCAAACTTAGCTTTGAACACATCTAGGCTTGGAGCCTCCAGAGTTTTATTCCAGTGCCTCACCACCCTCATGGGGAAGAATTTTTTCCAATGTCTGACTTAAATTGAGCTTCTTCCAGTTTGAAGCCATCACCTCTCACCCTGTCACTCCAGGACTTTGTCAGAGGTCCCTGTCCGACTCTCCTATAGCCTCCTTCAAATACTGGCAGGCAGTTCTACATTCTCCCTGGAGCCTACTCTTCTCCAGGCTGAACAACCCCAGCTCTCTCAGCCTGTCTTCACAGTAGAAGTGCTCCTGTGATGGGATAAACATCCTCTGGCTCTGTTCCTGTCACGAAACCAGAAACTAAATGGGTTGAGAGGAAAAGAAAAAAAAGAGGAAGAGTTGGCTAATGGAGCTTCAAAGCAAGTTCTGGTTTGGGCAGGTTTTAGCTGTGATTTTCCTCTCCTCTCATTTTTGGGACTTTTCCCCTCAGAAAGAGACCTTCCAACTGTGCATTTTGGTTCCATCATCTTTCTGTATGGTGACATGGCAGCTCTGCTTATCTCTCCACTTTGCAGTGCCTATCTTTTGGGAATTGAGCTAACTCTAAGCATGTCCCTCCAAAAGCAGGAAAACTGAGGAGGGATAAAACCCCCCCAAATCCCTTCCCTGCTTGGATATGCGGCCAGAGCTGTCTGGCATCTAGAGCCTTTTTGAGCTCAGATGAGAAGCCAGCATCAGTTGAGCTTGAATTGTCTCCTAGCTGACAGTTTGAGCCTCCATTCCCTTACTCAAGGGAAGGTCTTTCACGTTCTGCAGCATTTTCGTTGAAGGGAAGTTTTTGGCAGGGCCAGGTGCAAGTGTCCCAGCTTCACAGGAGGCTTTAGAGCCGGGTGGGCTTTCCAGAGCTCCTTCTTCTGCAACAGAGTATTAACTTCTTCAGATTGAGGGAGCATTTGCACCCGCTTTCTAAAGCGTTTAATTTATACCTCTGCCTTTTCTTCCTTTGGTTGTTGAGCCATACAGAGGCTTAAAGGGGTTCTCTAGCAAGCGGTGTTGTACTGCATTTCCTCAGAAATGGCTAGACAGTTGGGCATGGACATTCTTACATCTTGGCTGTGGCAAGTTGCAGACAGGAACCTCACATTTTACCAGATATTGTCATCTCCTGAATTTTCATAGAATCGTGGAATGGTTTGTTTTGGAAGGCACCTTCATGATCATCCAGTTCCAACCCCCTTGCTGTGGGCAGGGACACCTTCTGCTAGAACAGACCTCATCCACCCTGGCCTTGAGCACCTCCAGGGAGAGGGCGTCCACAACCTCCCTGGGCAATCTGTGCCAGTGTCTCACAAAGCAAATTATTCATGAGAGGAGATGGAGCACGTTTCAAGCATGTAGCTCTAGATTGTAAAAGAGAAGTAGGTTTTGTGGCAGAAACTATTTGTCAAAGCATGCCTTGCTTCACGCTTTTATCAAACTGATTGTCATAGAATCAGGTTGAGTCGGAAGGGACATTAAAGATCATCCAATTCCAACACCGCTGCCATGGGCAGGGACACTTTCATAGCCCAGATTGCTCAAGACCTCATCCAACCTGGCCTTGAGCACTTCCAGGGCGTGGACATCCCTGGGCAACCCATGCCAGTATCTCATCACCCTCACTGGAAAGAACTTTTTCCTAAACTCCAGTGTCAATTTCCCCTCCTCTAGCTTCAATCCACTGCCCCTCATCCTAGCACTATAAGCCCTCCCAGCTTTCTTATAAGCCCTCTTCAGGTACTGGAAGGCCTCTGTAAAGAGTGTCCCTGGCGTCTTCTCTTCTCCAAACCGAATAGAAGACTTAATTAAGTCTTAATGGTTTAACAGCCAAACCAGAAACAAAGTGTTTTTGATCAACCTGCTTTCTACCGTGCTGTCTCCCTACTTCTTAACTTACTCCTTTTTCTGATAGTAACATTTTGTGTAAACTGCTGGGTTCCTCAGAGTCTGTGCGGGAGACCAGAAAGACAGGAGCTTATACCGGTATGATACATAGGAAGTCAGCCCATTTATTGAAGCTAAGAGTGGCACTTACGTAGTGGATTCCACACAGAACCTATCAAAAGTGTGTACTTCTGATAGGTTCTGTAACAGAAGCAATCAGCTGTTCCCAGGGCTGACCAGCCTGCCCCCCTCCAAGGCCCCCTTGCAGAGCTCAGCTGCAGATAGCAGCTAACTTTCACAGCTTCTCTGCTAGCCTTCCCAAGGCTGCTTCCCTGCAGCTGTGCTCCTTGTCAGAATGACCTTAGCATTACCCTTTTCTTCTTCACTTCAGCCTTCTTAATTCTGTCCAATTGTGTGGGCTCCAGATTTGTTCATTGACCTTTCTAAAGAAATCTGGCAATTGTGAGTGCATGGTTTTGCTTTGGGGCCCTTGTGCACCCAAAACCATTACTTCTGTGGTTGTAACCCTTGTGTGCAGGATGAGTCCTTGTCCCTCTCCGCTGGTGCTGTACCAGGCTGAGGAGCTGCTCCCACTGCATTACTCAGCTGTTGCTCTGTGACTGAAACACAGACCTTTAAGAAGAGGGCAGGAATGTGTTGATTGTGTGTTGAGTTGGAAGAGACCCTCAAAGGTCAGCTTGTCCAAGTCAGCGGGAACATCTCCAACTAGATGGGTTGCTCAGGGACAGATCAAGGCTGGTCTTGATGTCTCCAGGGGTGGAGCCTCAGCCACTCCTCTGGGCAGTCTGTTTGGTGCTCAAAGCTCTCACTGTGCAGAACTTCCACCTGATGTCCAACCTGAATCTGCCCTGCTCCTGTTTCAAACCATTGCCTCTTGTCCTGTCACCACAGGCCCTTCTCAGCAGTCCCTCCCCAGCCTTCTTGTAGGGCCCCTTCAGATACTGAAATGTAGCTCTAAGGTCTACCCAGAGCCTTCTCCTCTCCAGGCTGAACAGCCCAAATTCTTTCAGCCTGTCCTTGTAGGAGAGGTGCTCCAGCCCTCTGATATCTTTGTGGCCTTCCTTTGGACCTAATATTGGGTTCAACTTAGGTTGAAGGTCTCTTCTAACCAAAACAATTCCATAATTACTTGTAGGACTGATAAGGCAGAGCAGGAATTTGTCTGGTTCAGTGGAGACCTTCTGGATGCTTAAGAGGCACTTTTAAAAAGTGAATTCCTGAGGCTGGGCACAGGAATATCTGGAAAATTGTCAGTAACCAGTAATTTAGAGACTGACTGTTTGGGTCATCTCCCAAAGCATATTGTGGAGGAAGCTGCACTTAAGGGGCTTTTTTTCTCTTCTGGGAATTGCTGCCATGATTAGAGACAAGAGCAGGAGCTATTAAAGAAACCACTTTGATTTCTGGATCTGCAGGAAGGCAAGGGGTTTATATTTCCCTTCACATTTTCAAACCTCTGGCCAACCCTTTTATTTTTTTCCTCATGCTCTGCCCAAACAGACATCCAAATCTGTGGAATTTCAGTTGCATGTGCTTGTGAAGGGAGTGTTTGCAATTAGGTTAAAGCTAATATCTTTAATCTTTTACCTTTAAGTGTTATGGTGCTGCGCCGAAGTAATTAGCAGCTTGTCTGTATTTTCCAATCACCGTGCTCCCTATTCGTTCTTCCTCATTTTAGTGCCAGGAGAATGTGTCTGGAAACTGAGATTTGGCATTGAAGTGACATGGGTGGAAGGAAGATACAGTTTTATTGTCAGTGTGCGCTGTGTAATGTTATTTTCCCTCTATGGTAGCGTCCCATTTGCTGGGCACTTTCCAAGCACAAGTGTGGCAGTGTGAGACCTTCTCCAGACTAAACCCAAGGCTTCTAAAGCAGTACTGGATGAAGTCTGCTCAACCAGGTGAAAATCTAATGCCCTTGCAGCAAAAATAATCCATGCTTAGTTCAAGGAGGTTGTGGTAGAGGAAAAGGAGGGATGGAGAACACAAACAGAGGAGTCTTTCAGCTTCAGATGAGTGATGAGGGACATTTACCAAAGCAGCAGTGCTGTCATGCTTGGCTCAGACATGTTTTGTCCAGTTTAGTTTACTGTCACACTCAATTAGGGACTACTCCAGGGGAAGCGAGTGGGATGGTTTCCCCTTGCTAGCATGAAGCTGTGGCTGATGGGCAGTGACAGAGCACCAGTGCCAGGACATGAGAGTCTCTGGAGGTACTGAGCAGAGTACCATGTCCTCCTCAAGAAGTCCATTGCCCCTTGTCCTGTCTCTCCAGGCCTTTGTAAAAAGTCCCTCTCCAGCCTTTTTGAAGGTCCCCTTCAGGTACTGGAAGGTCCCAATTAGTTCTCCCCAGAGCCTTCTCCAGGCTGAACATCCCCAGCTCCCTCAGCCTGTCTCACAGCAGAGGTGTTCCAGCCCCCTAATAATTTTTGTAGCCCTCCTCTGGACCTACTCTATCAGGTCCATGTGCTTCATATATTTAGGTCTCCAGAGCTGGACACAGCACTGGACACAGCACTCCAGCTTTGGAGCCCTCAATATAGGAAGGACACAGACCTGCTGGAGTGGACCCAGATAGAGGGCCACAAAAATGATCAGGCTGTGGAAAGAAACAGAGCCCCATGTCCATAGGCCCATGCTCTACCATCAGGGCTGGGACTAAAGAGACATCTTGCCAATGCTCTCTCTTTCTGCACCTGCTTCATTTGTGTTCCTGTAGTGTCTCATTTATTTTACAGCCCTGGTATCAAACAGTAAACAGAAGCACCGTTGTGCCTGTCAATAAAAAAAAGATGGCACTGATGTTTTCCTTGTTTGCCTTTGACTTTGGGTGGGAGTAGTTTTGCAGATTAGCCCCAGAACAGTGAGGTGGCTTGTGGTGTTAGGTAAGGCTTAAAAAAGGCCTTAAAAAAAGGTTTAATGGCCATGGTGGTCTTAGGTTAATGGTTGGACTCAATGATCTTGGAGGTTTTTTCCAACAGAAAGAATTCTCTGGTTCTGTAGGCTTTTGGAAGGTGCCTCTGCTGCTAGAAGGCACTGAAGCCATGGGCTGTGCTCCTTCTGAACAAGGTTCCACTGAGAGAAGTGACCTTTGTGATGGTACTCCCTTGAGCAGCTGCTGTATCCCAAGTGCCTCCAAGGCTGTGCACATTTCACAGAGCAATGGCAAATAAAAACCCTGATAATTTGTCAGGGGGAGAAACAGTAGAGACTAGAGAAGGACTGGAATTAGCAATATGGGGTTACAAATAGGAAGTGATTTCAAAAGCCCTGTGAAGAGAAAAATGCTCCCTTGATGGCCTAGCTAAGGGCTGCAATCAGTACGACACCAGCCTGGTGATTGAATCTCTGAAACCAGGGAAATCGCTGCAAACAGGGTGGGGGGGGGAATAAATAACCAAAGCTTTCCCCCTGGATTTTGTTGTTGTCTCAGCCAGTGCACTCAAAGACTCCAAACAAATCAGGAGGTGACTGCTAGGTGCTTGCTGTGACTGTCTTTGCTTGAGACTAGATCCACATCTCAGGTACATTGATGGAAACCTTCCCTTTGCAGGTGGCATTTTATCAGCCTGACAGGTATTTTGTGGCCCAGGTTGTACCAAGCCCCATTCTTGATGGTTTTCATTATTTTTCTCATTTTGCCAGGCAGAATCCAGTTGCTTTTGGAGTGTGTGAAGATAACCAGATTCAGTTGCGTAGAGGATCGGCCAGTCACATAAATGCAGGTGTGTTGGCACTCGAGGGTTGGGGTGGTTGGGTTGGTTTGCAGTGGGAGGATTAATTTCACACACTACAGAACTTGGATGTTTGGGGGTTTTGTTATGAATCAAGTTAGAGCTTAGTAAAACATGGAGCAGTACAGGTTGGGAGCTGAGCTGTTGGAGAGCAGCTCTAGGGTAAAGGACCTGCAAGTCCTGCTGGACAACAGGATGGCCATGAGCCAGCCATGGGCCCTTGCGGCCAAGAAGGCCAATGGCATCCTGGGGTGCATCAAGAAAAGTGTGTCAAGGAGGTGCAGGGAGGTGCTCCTGCCCCTCTACTCTGCCCTGGTGAGGGTGCATCTGGAGAACTGGGAGCTCCCCAGTTCAAGTAGGACCAGGGACTTGCTGGAGAAGGTACAGCAAAGAGCTACAAAGTTGCTGAGGGCACTGGAATGTCTCTCTTGCGAGGAAAGACTGAGAGAGTTGGGGCTTTGTGGTCTAGAAAAGAGAAATCTGAGGGGGGGAGTCTTGTAAATGGTTACAAATACTTCAAAGATGAGCATCAGGAGGGTGGGACCAGTCACTTTTCAGTGGTGGCCAGTGACAGGACAGGGTAACAGGCACAAAGTTGAACATAAGAAGTCATCTAAACATGAGGAGGAACTTTATTAATGAAAGGGTAGAGCACTGGAGCAGGCTGCTCAGAATGGTGGTGGAGTCTCCATCTCTGGAGACATTTGAAACCCCTTTGGACATGTTTCTGTGTGACCCTCTTTAGGTGAACCTGACTTTGATCTCTATAGATCCCCCCCTACCATTCTGTGATGGAACACAGACCCCATAATACCCTAGGTGTGTTCATGTGTTTGCTTTCTACTCTTCCTATTGAAGCACTGGGTGTAAAATGCAACATGTCTTTTGAGCTGAAGCTGTTCTTGGCAGTCTAGAAGCTGTGTTGTGAAACCTTAGTGCTTCTCCTTCCTCTTGGGGAACAAAGTAGTAACTACAAAAAACACTCCAATAAAGCTCATTGCACTGTGACATGTTCAAGTATCAAGAGTTGAATGAACAAAGGCTGAGAGGGGAGAAAACTGTCAGTAATATTTAGCTGCTAAGAAGATTGTAAAAATAGAAGCTAACTATTTTTTTAAGGAAGTAGAAAATAGCCCATTTAAATAATCCAGCCTCAAGTGTTGTTTTTCAGCCTCTTAGGTGTGCGTAAGGATGTGAAAGATATTCCTGCTTTACATTAAGAAGAGGAACCACCTAGAATAGTTGTAAAACCACCAGAACAGAAAGGCATTATTTGGAACAGAATTACCAAAGAGAACAGAACAGGTCTGGTGAGGACCAGCTGAGGGATCTGGGGTTGATCAGCCTGGTGAAAAGGATGCTGAGAGGAGACTTTCTGGCTCTCTGCAACTCCTGCAAGAAGGTTAGAATTGGGTGGGAGGTTGGTCTCTTCTCCCAAGGAACAAGTGATAGGGCAAGGAAATGACCTCAAGCTACACCAGGGAGGTTTAGGTTGGACATTAGAAGAAACTTCTTCACTGCAAGGGTTCTCAGAGACTGGATCAGGCTGCCCAGGAAGGTGATTGAATCCCCATCCCTGGAAGTGTTTAAAAGAGGCAGAGATGTGGTGCTGACGGACATGGTTTAGCACCAGTTTCAGTTGAGTTAGAGGATGGTTGGACTCGATGACCTTAAAGATGTTTTCAAATCAAAATGATTCTATTGTTCTATGACGAGCCAGAATAAGCACTGTTGTTTCTTTCTTCCACTTTTCCCTTCATTTATGAGCAGCACTGATCTTGAATAATCAGATTCCCAGTGTGCAGGCTTTGAGAAGTGCTGAGCCTAGCCCATCACAGTGTGGAGCAGCCTCATTAAGCAATGGCTGTGCGTTCTGCCAGGTATTCAAACTCATCTCCACATTTTCATTAACTCTTTTTTCCTCCACTTTTCAGTATCTAAACGTAAAAGAAGATTGCAAAGCCATGGCTTTCTGTGCAAAAATGAGGAGCACAAAGAAGAGTGAAGTAAACCTGGAAGCTCAGCACCGGGGCCTGGAAATACTTTTCTACCTACAAGATAAAACTCCCATTTGTTGCACGAGTGGCGAGTTCACTTCAGAGGAGCTGTGCATCAGAGCTGCCCAGAGGTGTTGTGAGTATCCCATTTTATTTTCACTTCTCTCTGCAAAGCCTGACAGCACCAAAAATGCTGCATCCTTCTCTGCATGTAAGTCCATGTTTGTAGAAGAAACATGCATATGATGTAGAGTCAAAGAATCATAGAATGGTCTGAGTTTAAAAAGACCTCTGAAGGTCATCCAGTCCAACCCTCTCTTCAGTCAGCAGGGACATCCTCAATTAGATCAGGTTGCCCAGAGCCCTGTTGAGCCTCAGCTTGTGTAGCTCCAGGGATGGAGTCAAAACCACCTCCCCAGGCAACCTGTTCCAGTGTTCCACTACCCTCATGGTGCAGAACTTGTTCCAAACATCCAGTCTGATTCTGTTCTTTTCAAGTTTAAAGCCACTGCCCTCGTCCTGTCACTGCTGGCCTTTGGAAACTTTGGCCTTGTAGGTACTGGAAGGTTCCTGTTAGGTCTCCCTGGAGCCTTCTCTTCTCTAGGCTGAACACCCCCATCTCCCTCAGCCTGTCCTTATAGCAGAGGTGCTCCAACCCCCTCATCATTTTCATGGCCCTCCTCTGGACCTGCTCCATCAAGTTGCCCAGAGCCCCGTCGAGCCTCGCCTTGAAAGTCTCCAGGAGTGGGGCCCCAACAACCTCCCCAGGCAACATGTTTCAGTGTTCCACTACCCTCATAGTAAGGAACTTACAGTCTAGGATGGAATTTTTTGCCAAGAGTCTGTTTGGGCAGTTCTTAAACTGCTCTAAGTAGAAGATAAGGTGGGAGAGGCTGTCTTGAGATTTGTGTGAAGTAGTTTCTTGTCTCTCTTCAAGTGGAGAGACCAGAACTGGACCAAATACTCTAATTGTGGCCTCATTAGGGCAGAGTAGAGGGGCAGGAGAACCTCCCTCAGCCTGCTGGTCAGACTCTTCTTCACAGAGAATCTCCTTCAAGAGAGAGACACTTCTTCACCTCAGGAGCCCATTGATTTTGGCCACAAGAGCACATTTCTAGGTCATGCTGAACTTCTCCACCAGCGCTGCTGGGTCCTTCTCCACAGAGCTGCTTCCCAACAGTTCAGCCCCTCACCTGTGCTGGTGCAAGAGCTGCTTGCCTGACCAGGGCTTTCCCAGAAAATCAAGAAACTGAAAGGAGGAATTCAAAGAGAGGTAGCTCCCTAGATGTGCTGTAGCTTAGTTTCCTCCAGGGTGATGTAAATGCAAAGGCTAGAGCAGGTCAGCCTGGGCACACAAGTCAAAGTGTAGCAGACTTTGGAAAACCCTCTGTCGAGTTGGGCAAAAGTGGTATGTGCTTTCTGCTGTTTTCAGCATTTCACTAAACTCTTCTCTTTCAAGGAGAGAAATGTATGAAGCACATCAAAGTGAGCTCAGAGGTGTGGTGTTGCTGAGTTTTTTGTTAAAACACTCATTTCTGTGGTCTGGAGAAAAAGTGATTGAAGCCCCATCCCTGGAACCATTCCAGGTCAGGTTGTTTGGGGCCCTGAACAACCTGCTGTAGTTGTAGCTGTCCCTGCTGACTGCAGAGGGGTGGACTAGATGACCCTTAAAGGTCCCTTGCAACCCAGACCAGTCTGTGATTTGATGACTGTCTAAGAATCCTACGTATCTCTAAGTATTGAAGCTCATGCTGGCACTGCTGTAGAACATCGACAGGGTGTTCAGAAGTTCCAGCCAGTCTGTGATTCTGTGTTTCTGTGATTCTAAGTGAGGATTTTAAAGCAATTTCCTCTTAACTTCAGACCTTTGACAAAATCAGGATTGCAGAATAGTTTTAATGTTAGAAGTAGCTGAAATGATAATGTTCAGTCACCAGAGATTCACTCTGGGGAGACCTTAGAGTGGCCTTCCAGTACCTGAAGAGGCCCTACAAGAAAGCTGGAGAGAAACTTTTCGCAAGGGCTTGTAGTGATTGAATGAGGGTGAGTGGAATGAAGGGAAGATTTAGGGCAAATTGAGACCTGAAATAGTGAAGAAATTCTTTCCAGTGCTCAAACTAGCACAGGGTGAGACACTGGCACAGGTTGCCCAGAGAGGTTGAGGATGCCCCCTCCCTGGAGGTGTTCAGGGCCAGGCTGGATGAGGTCTTGAGCAACTTGGGCTAGTGGGAAGTGTCTCTGCCCCACGGCAGGGGGGTTGAAATGAGCTGATCTTAAAAGTCCCTTCCAACCCATTCTGTGATTCTATGAATCTGACTGTGGGATACACAGTAAAACCATGGAATGAGCCAGTGCCTGATTTGCAGTTCTGCTTTAACTGTGAGTTTCTAAATGCTTGTTGCAGACTAATCCTAGGAGCAGTTTCTTTTTGTGACCAAGTCTGCAAGATGAGATGTCTGCTTCATGCACGTTTCTTGCCTTGTGATTGATCTGTTTTCTTTTCTCTGGCAGCCATATCTCCTCTCTGCCATAATCTCTTTGCACTCTATGATGAAAACAAAAGACTCTGGTATGCACCAAACCAGGTCTTCAAGATAGATGAAAAAACATCCTTGAGGCTTCATTATCGAATGAGGTAAGTGAAAAATGATTCTTTAACCATATCTCGGTGCTCTTAACTTTTAACACTCGACCCACTGTAAAGGCAAGAAAGCAAAACCAAAAGAAGCAACTTTGTTTTTCAGCGCCTAGGTAACAGATTGGCAGTTAAAACTTTAAAATGTTTCCTGGTTTTCTTTCATCTTTGCTACATAACCTTGACAAAAGCCCCAGGAGCTGAAAATCCACAAAGGCGTAGGTGACTGAACAAGCTAAAAGCTAGCTGAAAACAACACCTCCAAAAAATGTGGCTTTCTTATGTCAGTGTTTTACATGTTTCCATCCCTTTTAAGTGTTCAGTGTGAGCTATTCTCCTCCTGAAGTCAGTGGGAATTCTGCTGTTAACTTGTAAGCAAAAAACAGTGTGCCACTGCTTTTGAAATTCCCCTCGAGGTCTGGAAGGGAATCAGTGTGTCCTCGCTGTGGGTGGTGGCATGTTTTTGGCTGGAGGAAGCCTCAGGAAACGGAAACCATTGTTCTCAGGATCTTTTTCCTCTGTCATGTACCATCAGGTTGAACATCAGGTGGCATTCTTAAAATATGGCACATGTCCTGCTGACATATCTTGGGCTGAATGGGTCCCCCAGCCCTCACCTGCTGGGAATTGAATTGAAAGCAGGAATGCTGACAGCTGCTGAGTACTCTCACATCCTCTAGCTAAAGGAAGGATGTCCTCCTCTGAGGTCTTGATAGATGATAGAATTGCTTTTGTTGGAAGAGGCCTTTAAGGTCATGGAGTCCAATTGTTAACCCAGCACTGCCAGGTCACCACTAAGCCATGTCCCTCAGCACCACATCTACACAGCTTTGAAACCCCTCCAGGGATGGGGACTCCACCACTGCTCTGGGCAGCCTGGGCCAAGCCTTGACAAGACTTTGGGGAAGAAATTGTTCCTCATGTCCAATATAAGTCTCCTTTGAGGCTGTTTCCTCTTGTTCTATCACTTGTCCCTTGGAAGAAGACACCAACCCCCACCTGGCTCCAACCTCCTTTCAGAGAGTGAGAAAGTTTCCCCAGAGCTTCCTTTCTCCAAGCTAAACACCAGTTCCCAAGTTCTTCAAATTTCTACCTGAAGGGACCCTACAAGAAAGCTGGGGAGAGACTTTTTACAAGGGCTTGTAGTGGTAGGATAAGGAAGAATGGACTGAAGCTGGAGGAGGGGAGATTTAGACTGCAGAACAGGAAGAAATTCTTTCCAGTGAGGGTGGTGAGACACTGGAACAGGTTGCCCAGGGAGGCTGTGGGTGCTCCCTCCCTGGTGGTGTTCAAGGCCAGGCTGGATGAGGCCATGAGCGAGCTGGTCTAGTGGGAGGTGTCCCTGCCCAGGGCAAGGGGTTGGAACTAGATGGTCTTGAAGGTCCCTTCCAAGCCAACCCATTCTATGAAAATGGTAAATTAGATCTTTGAAGTGCAAGGTGTTCCAGTTCTGGTTTGTGGCAGGCTGGAATTGTTGTTGGATGAACTGTTCACAGAAAAAAAACATACTGACAGTCAACAAACCCACCCTTGCTTGTCAGTGATCGCGACAGTGATGCCCTGCTTTCAGAAGAGGAAGAGGATATTACAGTCCTTCATGTTTTCTTTAACACAATCTATTAGTGGTATTAATGACTGAACCTCAGCTAATCTCAGCTTTAAACAGCTGTGATTAAGTCTGGCAGATAAGCACCAGACAATCGTGGAATTGAGTGACTCTGTAAAAGAAGCCCTGAGGACTCTCATGGCCTCTCACGCAGAGTTAAATGCCATTTCTTGCTTGAAGGGGTCGGGCAGATGAACCATAGGCTGGATAATAACCAATTGTCTTGGCAGAGTGTGAATTTTAGGTGGTTTAGCCCTGGTACTGTAATTCATTGCTGTGATCTGTTTCTCCCACATCAAAAGGTGACGTTTTAAAGATGGCATTGTGGGAATTATTCCTCCTGTTAAAAGTACAATGCTGATTTTATCTCATCTCTTTAAAAGGAGTTTCCATTGGGTTTGGTTTTCATATGTTTGTATGTTTGTGTTGGTATGTTTCTTTGGGTGAATGATCAGAGCTCTCTCCAGGTGCAGCCCTCTTGCCGTCCTACTTGCACAGTGGGTGCTGCCACCTTCTTTGTTAGTCCAGATTGGACTTTGTTTTCTGGGATCTTCTCTGTTTTACCATTTTATCACAGACTCTCAAGACTGGTTTGGGTTGGAAGCAACCATAAAGATCATTTAAATCCAACCCCACTAAACCAGGTTTCTCAAGGCCCTGTCCAACCTGGCTTTGAGCGCTGCCAGACTGGGAAGCTCCACAGCTTCTCTAGGCAACCTGTTCCAGTGCTTCCCCACCCTCATTGGGAAGAATTTCTCCCTCAGTTCTTCTCTAAATTGAGCTTTTTCCAGTTTAAACCATCACCCCTTGTCCTCGCACTCCAGTCCTTTTCCAGCTCTCCTGTAATCCCCCCTCAGAAAATACTGAAAGGCTGCTTCAGGGTCTCCGAAGAATCTTCTCTCCTCCAGGCTGAACAACCCCAACTCTCTCAGCCTGGCCTCACAGCAGAAGGCTTCTAGCCCTCCCATCATAGCTGTGGCCTCCTGTGGCCCCAGTTCAACAGGCCCATGTCTCTGTGGTGGGGCCTCAGCAGAGGGACAGAATCCCCTCCGTGTCCCTGCTGCCGGGGATCAGCCCAGGACACAGCTGGGCCTGGGCTGCGCATGCACAGTGCTGGTCCATGTTGAAGTTCTCATCAACCATCACCTCGAGTCCTCCTCAGCACTGCTCCCTGTGTGGTCTCCCTTGTTCAGGAAGCTTTCTGGCGTTATATTTCTGGTGGTTTCTGGTTTTCGGCTTTGGAGTTTGGATTTGAAGCTTGGCTGGGGCCATCTCTTGTCAGGTCTGCTCCACACATGAAAATCAGCACATTTTGGGCCAGCGATCTACATTTACAGTAAATCAGTGTGCATTTAAGGAGAGCTTGTACCAGTCCAGCCCTAAAATCTGCAGATTCCCATCTCCCTAGGAATGCTGCAGTGTGCTGGGGAAGTGGCACTTCCCTTTCTTTTGTTTCTGATCCACTGTGTGTCTTGGCTTGAGCATCTGAACCAAGAGCAGAGCAGTGGCGAATCACCAGCACCACAAGATTTTGAAACTCTAAATCAATATTGTTTATTCTGAGCTCTGCAAAGAGACAGAACTCCTCTGGAAAAAAGAAGAAATCCCTGGGCTTATTTAATAGTGCAGTGTATTAAACTGGATCTAGCATTTGGAGACTAAATCTTTTCTAAGTGGCCAACCTTGTTTCTGAGATTTCATTACAGTGACAGGTTTGATTTCATCAAATGGCTATTATGGAACTAAAATTATGTCACTGAGTAGTTTCAAATGCTTTTAGGTGTTTGACTCCTTTTTTCCTCCCACTGCTGAGGTTTGGTTCCTGCTTGTATAGAACTCCTATCCTTCTCTTTCCCCATTGGATCTGTGCCAGCTGCTGTACTCTTGGTGATATTTTGAAAGGACTTGCTTTTCACTAGAGACTTTTTAACCAATCCAGTATTTCTTTCACTTGCCTCAAGGTGGAAAAAAAAATCTACAACATAAGGAACTGCAGTGTTTTGTAATATCCTGGAGCAGTTGGCACAACAGCTGGTGGAGGAGGAGGAAGGGTTTAACTGTTCCACAGCTGGATTTGAAGCTGGGGGTAGCCTTGTTTCTTGTCATGGAGAAGGGACCCCACACATAATCCTTCTTTCCAGTTTTTAGAAACTTATCAGAGCTGCCATGGGAGAAAGAGAGCAGCAGGTTCTCCTCCAGCATTTCACAGTCCCAGCATGGTGGTGGTTGAAAGGGACCTCTGGAGGTCCTCAGCTTGCCCAACATCACGATGTCCCGGCAAGTTTGGAATCTCTCCAGACAAGAAGGCTGCATAACCTCTCTGGGCAGCCTGCTCCAGGGCTCCAGCACCCTCACAACAAACAAATTTCTCCTCCTCTTCAGATGGAACCTCCTGGGTTCTGTTTGTGCCTGTCGCCCCTTGTCCTGTCACTGGGCACAGCTGAGAAGAGTCTGGCCCCATCCTCTTGTACCCCACAGGTCCTTTATCTCTTTCTGAGCATTGAGCAAATTCCTCAAAAGGCTCTCAGCCTTTCCTCCTCACAGAGCTGCATCTTTGGAGCCTTCACTGTACTCTCACCATTAGTTTCCTGTCTCTCTTGAGCTAGGGAGCCCAGAACCGGCCACAATAGTCTGGATGTAGCCTGACTAAGGAAAAGTAGAATTGGAGGAGAACCTCCCTCAGTCTGCCAGCCACACTCTTCTTAATATGCACCAGTCCTTGACCAGGTGACTGAGTGAAGTGAAAAACTGCTCCTTCCCAGGGTGATTCACTCAAGCTGACTCCCCAGATCTCCCCCATGGCTCCCACCCATGCCACAGCTGCCTGCCTTGGCCTGAAGTGATCTAAAGGAAGGTTGTGTCATGCTCCTGAAACTTAGGAGCAGCAGTCTCCTTTCCAGCTCTTCTGCAGGACTTTTGAGTTGCAAACTTGTGCTCCCACATCTGTTTGTGAGAGTGGAATAGTCCTCATCTGTCCTCACATTACCACAGGTCCATCAGTCGTCTCAAGGAGACTCCCCATCTTTATTTGTATGGTTCCTCCAGTTTCTATCCTCAGTTGTAAATATTGTCAGAACTGGTGCAGTTTCTTAGGGAACGGAGCAAATTTTCCTCTCAGTTACAAAAAATCCTCAACAATTGGCCCATAATTACATTTAGGAAGCACCAAAAGAACTGGGCTTACTAATGGTCACCCAACCTAACAAGGAGCATAGGGAAACAAAGTCATTTCCTGGAGGCAGAAGAATTTGCCTTGGCCTCCTTCTTATGCTTCAACCTAAAGAGATCTGCACTATCTTACAGTACTTGGCAGGAGTTCTTGGCATGGTTGGTGGTGTTTCTACTTGTGATACAGACACAGGCTTTTAGGGAACTTAACAGAAAGAGAGTCTAGACAGAAACATAGCACAGAAATCTCGTCTTGATAGAGAATTCTTTGTTCTTCTGCACAGGTTTTGACTTTTAACTGTTGGGTTTTTTTTTAAATACTCCTCTAATGTTTGTGGTTTATTCCTTGTTTCTTGCAAGATTCTACTTCACAAACTGGCATGGGACTAATGAAAATGAGCCCTCAGTGTGGAGGCATTCTCCAAAGAAGGCAAAGACCTCTTTTGAGAAGAAGCCAGCACCAGAAGGAACCCCAATACTTGATGCAAGCTCTTTAGAATACATCTTCGCACAGGTAAGAGGCTGCTGGCAGTTATCTCAGTCACACAAGAATGATTTGGTCCAGCAGAAGCTGCTTTAAAGACCTGTTTTAGTACTTCTAAGGTTACTTCTTCTGTAACCTCACCTGATAAATGTTTTTCATGCTTCTGCATGGTGGAGAGAAGAGAATTTGCTAAATGAAGAACAAGCTACCCATATGCAGAAACTCACAGTCCTGGAAGGGTTGTATTTTTACAGCATGCTTTCTTTCATGATCCACTATTTAAAGATATCAGTGCTTAGCTTTTCACTTGCAAACCATTTGCTGATGACTTTGTCATCTCTAGTCCTGTAGGGGAGCCGTAGCAGTATTGAAGCTGACAGTCTGGTGTCCTTGTTGCGTTGTGACACCACAATAAAAGAAAATACCAGGTTAGCTACAGCTGTCTGTGAGTTTCTATGCTATCACTGGCACTCTGAAGTAGTGAAAGACAGACACGAACAGAAAGGTCTTTGCTAACCAGATGTTTGTCAGACTGTCCCAGGGCAAGGTGGCTGCTCCAGAGTTTGTCATCTTGGCTTTGAGATGTGGCTGAGACTGAGTGCATGAGGTTCAAAGAGACAGTGGGTGATGAAGGCCAGAGGTAAAGTGCAGGCACAAAGTATCTGCTGTGTACCAAGAAAAAAAGTTCATGACGATGGTGGTGGAAGAGGAGAGAGGTTGTGCCTTCTTTAGTTACCAAAAAAAGTCCATTTCACAGAAACACAGAATGGTAGGGATTGGAAGTGATCTCTGGAGATCATACAGTCCAACCCCCCTGCTAAAGCAGGGGCACCCACAGCAGCTTGCCCAGCATCACAATAGCCAGATGGTGTTGGAGTCTCTCCAGAAAGGGACACTTCACAACCTCCTTGGGCAGCCTGCTCCAGGGCTCCATCACCCTCACAAGAAAGAAGTTTCTCCTCATGTTGAGTTGGAACTTCCTGGGTTCCAGCTTGTACCTGTTGTTCTTTGTCCTAACAGTGGGCTCCACCAAAAAGAGACCTTCATCTTGACACCCACCACTTGTATATTTATAGACATTGATAAGATCCCCTCTCAGCCTTCTCCTCTCTAGAACAAACAGCCCCAGATCTCTCAGCCTTTCCTCACAGGAGAGGTGTTCGAGTCCCCCAGTCACCCTTGTAGCCTTTGCTGGACTTTCTCCAGCAGATCCCTCTCTCTTTTGAATTGGGCAGCCCAGAACTGGACACAGTGTTCCAGGTGTGGTCTCAGCAGGGCAGAGTAGAGGGGGAGGAGAGCCTCCCTAGCCTTACTGGACACACTTTTCTTGATGCACCCCAGGATGCCATTGGCTGCCTTGGCCACGAGGGCACATTGCTGTCCTGTGGATAACTACTGTCCACCAGGACCCCAAAGCCTTTCTCCTCCATGGAGCTGCTTTCCAGCAAGATGACACCACTAGGCTGTAGTGATGCCTAGTGGTATTCCTCCCCAGGTGAAGGACCTTACTAAACTTCATGTGGTGGGATGATTTGCAATGGAGGGGACAGGGGTTTTGGAGTGTCTCAGCAGTGCAGGTGCTCTGTGTAGACGATGTGGATGTTCTTGATGAAAGCCACATTAGACCTGTGTGGGGTGGATGTGCTATGATGATCCATGTGGCAATTCCATCTGCTCCACAAATCCTGTTAAAGGACTTTAGCCAGGCACAAATGTTGGTTTCTTCTTAACCAGACAGGCTTTGTGGGGTGCCCAGTGCTTGCCCATGTTCTGTTTCACTGGTCTAAGATTGCCTTTACTGCACAGCTCTTCTCTCCTCCCCCCACCCCTTCCTGTCCTGGCTTTCAGCTTTGGGTGACTCCTGAGAGTCAGGAGAGCCTGTGATCTTGTGATGTATTGCATGCTCAGAGATAAACCATGACAAAGACCACAGCTGGTAGCTTTCTGGTTTTGTCTCCTGAAGGGTCAGTATGACTTAGTGAAAGGCCTGGCACCGATCCGCGACCCAAAAAACGAGCAGGAGGTCCACGAAATCGAGAACGAGTGTCTGGGGATGGCTGTCCTTGCCATCTCTCACTGTGCCATGAAGAAAAAGTTGAAGCTTCCAGAGCTTTCCAAAGAGATCAGGTGAGCTGGGGTAACTTCTTCCTCACTGCTGTGTCTGCTGGGCTTCTCTTCCAGAAGGGACATCAGGCATTTGTACCTTCCAGAGTCTGGTTGTAAAGGAGTTGGTTACAAGCTCCAACACTACTCTTGCTGAGGAAGTCTTCTTCAGTTGGTCAGTTTTCCCTGGATTTTTTTCTTACCTGAAGGGTATCTGAGGTCTTTTTGCTGGTTCCTTCAGCACATTGATGTGTTGAGTACCTGGTGACCTGCTGGGTTCTGGGTTCAGGTTCAGAGATGTTTGTGTTGCTAGATGGCAACCTAAGGAGAAAGCTCTTAGAATAAATTCTGTTGCAGATGTGAGTGGGCTGTATCCAGCTGCCCCAAAAGCTTTTGAATAAAGTTATTGGCTATTAATCATAGAATGGGTTGGGTTGGAAAGGACCTTAAAGATCATCTAGTTCCAACCCCTCTGCCATGGACAGGGACACCTTTCACTAGAGCAGCTTGCTCAAGGCCTCATGCAACAACCTGGCTGAAACACTTCCAGGCTTGGAGCCTCCACAGCTTCTCTGAGCAACCTGTTCCAGTGCCTCATCACCCTCATGGGGAAGAATTTCTTCCTCAGGTCTAATCTAAATCCAGCTTCTTCCATTTTGAAGACATCACCCCTCATCCTGTCACTCCATGCCTTGGTACAAAGTCTCTCTCCAACTCTCTCTTCAAAACACCAGTGGTGCAGTTGTTTACTGCATCTTCTTCTCTGTAAATGACTTTCAAAGTGCATTCTAGAGAGTTAAAAAGTGTAGGAAACAGCAGTATCATAGAATCATTGGCTTGGAAAGGACCTTTCAATGTCATGTAGTACAACCCCCCTGCCATGAGCAGGGACAACCCCATCTGCGTCAGGTCACTCAGAGCCCCATCAAGCCTGACTTTGAATATATGCAAGCTATATTCTGCCACCTCCCTGGGCAACCTTTCCAGTGTTCCACTGCCCTCATAGTAAAGAGCTTCTTCCTGATGTCCAATCCAAATCTTTCCTCCTCCAGTTTCAAACCATTGCCTCTTGTCCTTTTCCTAAACAGTCATAGATTCATCAAAGAATGGCTCAGGTTGGATGAGACCTTAGAGATCATCTCCTCCAACCCCCCTGCCATGGGCAGGGACATGTCTCAACTAGACTTAGCTGCTCAAGGCCTCATCCAACCTGGCCTTGAATACCGCCAGGGAGGAGGCATCCACAGCCTCCCTCAGCAGCTTATTCCAGAGTCTCACCCCCCTTATACTGAAGAACTCCTTCCCAAGACCCAGTCTAAACCTACTCTTCCTCAGCCCAAAACCATTCCCTCCTGTCCTGCTGCTAGACAGCCATATGAAATGTCTCTCTCCAGCTTTCCTGTAGGACCCCTTCAGGTACTGGAATGCAGTTTTCAGGTCTCTCTGGAGCCTTCTAGGCTGAAAAACCTGTGGTGGTGTTTTTCCTTCTAGTTACAAGCATTATATTCCTGAAACGCTGAACAAGACCATCAGGCAGAGGAACTTCTTGACCAGGATTCGGATCAATAACGTGTTCAAGCATTTCCTCAAGGAGTTTAACAACAAAACCATCTGCGAAGGTAACGTGTCCCCGCGTGACCTCAAGGTCAAATACTTGTCCACCATGGAGACCCTGACGAAACATTACGGAGCCGAAGTTTTCGAGACTTCGTTTTTGCTGATCTCCTCTGAGAATGAGGTCAACGGATTCAGCTGTGGGGACAGCGACAGCCTCCCGCTCTACGAGGTCATCGTCACCGGCAACAACGGCATCCAGTGGAGGCTCAAGCCGAACGTAAGTACCTGGTGTCACGGAGGGGAATTCTGCCCTTACCGCCCGTTCGTGGCGAAGGGGAGAAATCAATCGGTGCGAGATAGTTACATAAAAATATATGTTTATTAAACTCAATATTCTTAACTCTCAACACCCCCAACCACTATATTAAATATGATTCATTCACGGTCATGGAGTACCTTATGGGAAATATCACAATGAACAGCTTATTAAGAACTATATTACAATGCTTAGCATAGAACTATTAAACAGAGTTTTCCCCGTGGCTACTGCCGCTTGGGGTCTATATACTATTTGCCCAGCAGAGTGGGCTGCAAGCTTTCTGCTCTATGGCAAGCACAATAGGAATTAGAGAGGTATTTACTCACTATTTTGATCAATTGTAAGTCACCCTCTGGGCTATGCCACAGCCTATATAAAGCATCCAACTCCTTAGGGTGTGGACTCTGAGGCTGGAATACTCCCGGCTTCAGGGGCAGTAGTCTCCACCTGTAGCTGCTGGGTCCCTCTGGCTGCTGTCTCCAGGGAACTCGGAGGCAGGATTTGCTGGCGGGTCAGAGGGAAGACGATCCCGTGCAGACAAGTGAGGCTGCACCTGGTGACTCGTGGCGATGGCACACAGCAGGCAATAAGGCAGTGGGTGTGCAGTGGGATGCACAGCTGCACGGGGAGTCTGAGCCCCGTAGTGACAGGCTTGAGTGAGTGCATGCACCGGCGAGCAAAAGAGGAATGCTGCCACGTGAGTGCACCTCTATTTATTAACTGTGGGCCGAGATCAGTGGTCTCATTGGCCACCAATAACCAATCAGGCTTGCAGTCAGCCAACCTTGCCATAACAGGCAAGGAGCCACAGGCCTGGACTTTCCAAACATGGGGCTCACATGGGCCTAGCACCCGGCAAGTGTGAGCTGAGCATGTGGTGGCTTACACAACCTAAAACCTGGGCAGGCCAGACTCCACGTGGCACCAGGCCCGTTGTGCCCCTCTGTGCTGGCCATGTGCTCACCCCTGATTAAGAAGCAGGAAAAATATGTCCAGGCAAGGCATATGCAAGTCTGTTTTCGGGCCTATGGGCCCTCCACGACACCTGGTGAGAAATGGGGAGCAGGTGATAGAAAGCAGCCCTGTGGAAAAGGACTTGGGGATGGTGGTGGATGAGAAGCTGGCCATGAGCAGACAGTGTGAACTTGCAGCCCAGAAGGCCACTGGCAGCCCAGGCTGCATCAAAAGCAGTGTTGCCAGTAGATCCAGAGAGGTGATTCTGCCACTTTCCTCTGGTCTGGTGAGACCTCACTTGCAGTACTGCATCCAGCTCTGGAGCCCTCAACACAGGAAGGATATGGACCTGATGAAGCAGGTCCAGAGGAGGGCCATGAAAATGATGAGGGGGTTGGAACACCTCTGCTGTAAGGACAGGCTGAGGGAGCTGGGGATGTTCAGCCTGGAGAAGAGAAGGCTTTGAGGAGACCTAATGGAACCTTCCAGTACCTGAAGGGGCCTATAAGAAGGCTGCAGAGAGACTGTTTCCAATGACTTGCAGTGTCAGGATGAGAGCAATGGCCTCAAACCTGAGAAGAGCAGATTTAGATTGGATGTTTGGAACAAGTTCTGTACCATGAGGGTGGCAGAACTCTGCATCAGGTTGCCCAGGCAGGTATTTGAGGCCCTACCTATGGAGATATTCAAGGTGAGGCTCAACAGGGCTCTGGGCAGCCTGATCTAATTGAGGATGTCCCTACTGACTGCAAAGGGCATTGGGCTGAATGACCTTCAGAGGTCTCTTCCAACCCAGACCATTCTGTGATTCTATGATAGCTTTGGGGACATAGCTGTTATAACATGGGCATGATCTTCAAGACACTGCAGAGCAGCTTTTTGTTGGAAGATTCTCTGATGTGATGATGTTCTGTGTTGTTCCTTGCTGCAGTGCTGCTACTCAAGGTCACTTTGCCTAACCTCCTCTGCACTTTGGGCACATGAATGTTAAACATGCTCAAGATTTGAAGGGCTTTTGGAGCACTTCTGCTGCAGGAGAGTGCTGACAAAATGTGAGCTAGAGCATTAGTGTTGCTTTGAGAGTGTCACATTCCAGGCCACATTCACAGATTGCGTGGGCTTGGAAAGGACCCTCAAAGGTCATCTTGTCCAAGTTAGCAAGGACACCTCCAGTTAGATCAGGCTGCCCAGGGCCACATCCAGTTTGACCTTGAATGTCTCCAGGAATGGGATCTCAGCCACATCTCTGGGTGACTTATTACAGTATTTCACCAGCCTCATTGTGAAGAACTTCCTCCTGATGTCCAACCTAAGTCTCCCGTGCTCCAGTTTGAACCATTGCCCCTTGTCCACTCACTGCAAGTTTGCTTATGTGCATCTGGGTGGCAACACCATGTCTGGTTGGAGTGCACCCACTGAAATAGTTTATGGAATTTATGCTTATAAATATTCAAAAGTGGATGTTAGGAGGATGGAGCCAGTCTGCTTTCACTGGTGCCTGCTGACAGGACAAGGGACAAAGGACACGAAGTTGCACATAAGAAGTCCCATCTAAACAGGAGGAGGAGCTGCTTTCCTTTATGAGTGACAGCACTGGAGCAGGCTGCCCAGAGAGCTTGTGGAGTCTCCTTCTCTAAAGAGATTCCAAACCTAGCTGGGCTTTGATCCTGGGCAAGCTGCTGTGAGTGCCCCTGCTTTAGCAGGGGGGGTGGACTGGATGATCTCCAAAGGTCCCTTCCAACTCTTTCCATTCCACGTGATTCTGCATCTTCTCTATGCATAAACATGTAACAAATAGACCTCTTTTTGCTTGCCTCACTTCCCCACTATGAAGAGAACCCTGATGATAGCCACCTGTTGGAGCAAAGAAACTATAATGCCTCACTCCATTTAGATGTAAGCTAATTATCTCTATCCCTGATGGGGAGTTCCTGTTAGCAAAGATAATGTTAACAGAGAGGAGAGAAGGCAGAACTGATACTTGAGCTGAAGAGCTTGCCACAAGTGCAGCATTTCTTGCCGGGCTCCTGTTCCTGCTGATATAGAGATGATATTTATTCAAGTGCCTAATCCAAAGGCTTCCATCTTGGTGAAAACCTTTCTGTGACTGGCATGATGCTTTGCACAGCATGAACATTTTGGGGTTTTTAAGTATCTGTTGATAGTTTCTGAGCTGGAAGATGTTCAGCTTCATTGTGGCCTGCCTGCAGAATTTCATCTGCAGCTCAGGCATGCAGTGCAAGAAGAATGTAGCTCCTGATTTTGGGCTGAGCTCTGACAGAATATTTCAAGGATAGAATTTAGAAGCTGTTTTTAACATACCAAGAGAGAGGTGAGTTACCCAGCTGGGTCCTTTGATCTTCATGAAAACTGCCTGATGGACAGTTTTGGACTGGAGTAATCCCTGCAACACACTCAAACATGTACAGGAATTGATAATTTGGTGCAAAACCAGCTGGATTAATTTGGTTTGAATTGTGTGTGTGTGAAAAACACTGTGCTGGAAAAAGTCTGTTCTTATGAATATACCTTTACCCAAACTCTATTTGCAGTCTGTACAGACAGAGAAAGAGAAGAAGAAGAAATCTGATGGCAAAACCAAAAAGCAGGAAGAAAAACACAAAATTCGAGACTTGTGGAACAATTTTTCCTATTTCCCTGAAATCACCCACATTGTCATCAAGGAGTCTACAGTCAGCATTAACAAGCAGGACAACAAAAGGATGGTAAGAACCAACCCTCGGGTAGGTTTCCCTCCCCTGGGAAGCTGTAATGACGTGGTGGTGTTGGGCAACAGGTCACAACCTCCTTGAGGAACGTTTTCTAACTTAAATAACAGTGAAATATGTCTTCAGTACTGTGCAGATACAAAAGTGCAAGTCAGAAGTGCAGCAAGTTGGTGAGCACAGATGTTTTTTCTGGGCTTATTAATCCATACCACCAGTGCCTGCTGGCTGCCTTGATCTGCTTTTCAGCCCATGGCTTCCTCTCTACAACTTGGATAGCCAAAAGGAGCGTCCAGAAAGAGGAGCTCAATAAGAATGGCAGAGGGAGAGGAGATAAATGCAGAGAAGACCTAGGAGGACAGGAGGGTTGGTTTATAGATGCCCAGTTTTAGTGCCCTAAGTGATTCTTCTTGCTGAGGGCTGCCAGCTGTTAGAAGTTGGAAAGGAGCTGCAGAGTGCCCTGGGCTTGAAATCCAACATGAAAGCCTGAGCCCTGAATTTCTGATGTTTCCCAAAAGCTGCCACAAAGATTTTGACTTAAAGACCTCATGTCCTTGCTCAGCCCTGGGTGGTTGGAGTAGATGACCTTTGGAGGTCCCTTCCCACCCAAACCATTCTATAATTCTGTGTAGGGTTACAGCAGAATGTAAGTCAAGCTGGAGAATGGGAAGTTCCTCACCAGTAATGAGTGAGGAGAGCAAAGGATGGTCGGGGTTGGCTTCCTAAATGTGTGTAAGGCAATTCCTGAACCACTGTGTGCCAAAATTGCTGGATATGAAAATATTCCTGAGGTGTTTTGGTGGAAGTGCAGGAACTCTTGACTAAACCACCTTTGTGTTGTAGGAATTAAAACTGTCCTCACACGAGGAGGCCCTGTCCTTTGCGTCGCTGGTTGATGGCTACTTCAGGCTGACAGCAGATGCCCACCATTACCTCTGCACTGATGTGGCTCCCCCGCTGATTGAGCACAACATCAAGAATGGATGTCATGGACCCATTTGGTTAGTAAATACTTGGCTTTTTTTCAATCCTTCCAGAGTAATAACAGTCCTCTAATGCCACTGCAGGTTGCAACCTCTGAGGAAGTTGAACGTTTGGAGGATTGTTAATTAAGGAGCAGTTGTGAACAATTTCTTTCTTTCTAATTCCGATAGGGGAAGAATGTCCCTGATTCCCTCCATGTCAGCTTAGTCATCTCTAAACCTGGAGCTTTCTCACTGCTGGGCTATTTTGAGGCTTACTTCATTAAAAAAAGTGGCTATTAAAAATCATTGTCAGTTGTTCTGAGGGGAATATTTTAGGTAGTCCAAGCTGAAGTGTATCTACCCTGACCCTGGGAGTGCTTGGTTGGAGGCCTTTGTGGGGTTTTAAATAGCTAAAGCAGTTCTATTCCCTTCCACCACGTTTTTGGCTCTTCCTTTTAAGTTTTAAGGTCCAACACATAGAAAACTGAGAAGAACTCTCCAGACATATACGCTGTGGTGGATGCTGAGTTTGCCCCATCATGCATGTTAAGAGCTTAACAGAACTTTCTTGCCTTGCTCTTTTGCAGCTCACTGTGAGCGCAATGTGCGCAGTGAGCTCATATCTCAATAACAACATGAATATTTCTAAGCTGCTGCTAAGACATTTTGGTTCCAACAACAGGATTACACTCCTGTGTATTCACTAGTGATAGCTTTTGGAGACAGCTGCTCATCTGTTGTTTTTCCTCATGTTGACTTTTCCAGCACGGAATACGCCATCAACAAACTGCGGCTGGAAGGGGATGAAGCAGGAATGTACGTGTTGAGGTGGAGCTGCACCAACTTCAACCACATCCTCATGACAGTCACCTGTTGTGAGGGCTCAGAGGTACGTCAGGTGGGGCATTCCCAGCAGTAAGCTGCTCATGAGCAGAAGGCAAGCAGCTCCCTGCCACAGAGTCACAGGATCGTCATGTGTGGAAGGGACCTCACATGATCATCCAGTCCACCCCTCCTGCCAGAGCAGGATCACCTAGTGCAGGTTACACAGGAACAGATCCAGGTGGGTTTTGAATGTCTCCAGAGGAGGAGACTCCACAACCTGTCTGTCTGTGCAGCCTGTTCCGGGGCTCTAGCACCCTCACAGTGAAGAAGTTTCTCCTTGTGTTCACATGGAACCTCCTCTGCTCCAACTTGCACCCCTTGTCCTATCTTTGGACATCCCTGAGCAGAGCCTGGCTGTGCCCTCCCAACACTGCCCTTCACACCTTTATAAACATGAATGAGGTCACCCCTCAGGGTCCTCTGCTCTGAGCTAAGGAGCCCCAGCTGCCTCAGCCTTTCCTCAGGAGGGAGACGTTCCTTCATAATCTTTGTGGCTCTGCACTCGACTCAGACAGTTCCCTGAGGTCCTTGAATTGAGGTGCCCAGAAATGGACACAATACTCCAGATGCAGAGGCAGGGTGCCAGGGCAGGGTAGAGAGGGAGGAGTACAATTCATGTTGATATAGAACCACAGAGTTGTTTAATTGTTTGGGTTGGAAAAGACCTCTAAGATCATGTTATTCTGGAAGTCATTCAGCCTCAGTGCAAGGCTCAGAGAGGAAACAGATGATGGGAAGCTGGCTGAAGCACCTCTGCTGTGAGGATAGGCTGAGGCCGCTGGGGTTGTTCAGTCTACAGAAGAGAAGACTCCGGGAGAGGGTCTTATAGCTGCCTTCCACTAGCTGAAGGAATCTTACAGGAGGGCTGCAGAGGGACTTTTCATAAGGGTTTCTAGAGACAGGTCAAGGGGAATGTTTTTAAACTGAAGAAGAGCAGAGTTAGACTGGATCTTAGGAAGAAGTTCTCCAGTACAAGAATGGTGAGACTCTGGAATGGGTTGCCCATTGAGGCTGTGGATGCCTCCTCCCTGGGGATGTTTAAGGCGAGTCTGGTTGAGACATGTCCCTCGTGGCAGGGAGGCTGGAGCAGATATCTCATTAGGTCCCTTGCAACATAAGCCATTCTATGATTCTCTGAAGCTCTAGAGAGGTGAGGAGCATGAACAGAGGGCAGAACTAGAAAGGATAAGGGCTTGAGATAGAGAAGTCCCAAAGTTCTGTCACTCTTCCTCAGATCATTTGAATGAAACTGGAAAGTTTCAACAGCCTGAAATCTTGTTTTACCTGCTGAACAATCTGGGTTGTGAAAGGGAGTTTTGCTATTTTTAAGTTGATATTTTGAACCCATGGTCCTGAATATTGGTGACCAAGTCTAGAGAAAATTCCTGCTGCAGAGGCAGTGTTTCTGTGTACTCATGTGTAGTGCATAGCACAGAGGCCATAACTGGACTTGTTAGATGATTGCATGTTTGTGGTGCTCTTTTTCCACTCTTGTTATGAGCCTTCCTGGAACTGAAGGTTATAGGAACTTTAGGGCCCTCTACTGCATTGGAGATTCATTAGAGGGCCCTGCCTTGGGAACAAGTGATAGGAATAGGATATTAGGCTGGGAGATTAGGAAGAAGTTCTTTGGAGTGAGATGCTGTAACAGGTTGCCCAGGAAGGTGATAGATGCGCCCTCCCTGAAAGTGTTCCAGGCCAGGTTGGATGAGGCCTTCAGCAACCTGAGCTACACGAAGGTGTCTCTGCCCATGGCAAGGGGCTTGGAAATAAGGTCCCTTCCAACCCAAATCATTCTGAGACTGAATATATGACCTGGTCCTAGATATGTTTTCAAAGGCTTTTGAGGAACTTTTATGGCTTTCAAATATTCTTTAATGATTCCGTTTTGCTTTCTTTTCCCCTGCCTCTTCCCCTGCTAACGGCAGATAAATAATTCAGTCCAGCACAAGAACTTCCAGATTGAGGTGGAGAAAGGCGAGTACTTCCTGCATGGTTCAAACAAGCCATTCTCATCCTTGAAAGAGCTGATGGATCACCTGAAAGGACAAATACTTCGCACAGACAACATAAGCTTTACCCTGAAGAGGTGCTGCCAACCCAAACCAAGAGGTAATGTGTCCTTTAAGACAGGCAAGAAACTTAGTTGTCAAGTGGAAGCAAGCTCCAGAAGGAGGAGGCATTCTTAGTGCCTTGGGTTGGTTCTTTGCTCTTGTGTGGCGAGGCACTTTTATTACTCAAAAAGCTGTAGATGAAGCCTTTTCATTCTCTGTGGAGGAGGAGTTGTTCCAAAACTCAAAAGGAACACTGTGAGCAAGTTTTGAGGGTTAGGGTTCTCAGTGTTAGGAGCTCAGGGTATGATACTCAGGGGCTGGTGCTTCTCATGAGCCCCGTTTGGTGTGAACTTCTCAAATGAGAGAAGTTCTGGTTTCCCTTTTGACACCCAAGCAGCTGAGCCTGCAGTATTGGTAGCAGAGGGTGGAACTCTAGTTCTGTTTAACAATAAAATGCCACAGCTGACTGAGTCATGGGCTGAAAAGCTGTGCCAAAGACGGGACTATATAAGGTTCTTCCTCTGCTCCACAGAGTCACACTTGCCAGGCAGTGCCACCATGCATCAACTTGTGTTCATCTAGCAGAAGAGGGTTGCAGCCTGTGCTGGTTGTGTGCCAACCTTTGGTTTGAAGCTTGTTTGCTGTCATTGTGAGCTGTCATTAGCTCTGTTAATCTTCATGGAGCAACAGTGAAGGCTTGGTCTGCAACTGCTAGAAAGCAGAACAGCCTTGCAGGCAGGGGATCCAGCTGTGAGGTCAGACTTTAGAGGGCCAGGGCAACTTTGCATCTGTTAAACTCTTAATGCCAGCACCTACTGAGATCGTTTGCTGTAAACCTGTGGCAGGGAAGCTGGAACTAGATGATCTTTAAGGACCCTTCCTGCCCAAACCATTCTGTGGATCTACTGTAAAGCGCCAGTGTCTGATAGCTGAATTTTGTGTGAAAGAGGCAACACAATGACAAGCTTGTGGTGATCAGATAAGAGTTTCCTGTTAGAATAGAGGGAATAGTGAGCTAAGTTAGTTACCTGCTGGTTGTGATGGCTTTAGAGGAGAATGCTCTGTAGGTAGACACTGAGCTTGCCAGCACTTTGGAGAACATTGTTCATTGTCTGGACCATGGGGACCTTCTGGTTGCATCTTGACAGCTGGATTTGGGATAAACTCAAACAGATCACAGAGCTGGATGCCCACTTGAGCCTTTCTTTGGCACTTGTTATGGTGAGATCCAGGGTGTTATCTCTGCAGAGAGACAAGGAATGCTAGAGAGACTCTGGTGGAGGCTGTGAAGATGCTGAGAGCCCTGGGGCTGCTGAACCTGCAGGAGAACAGCCTGAAAGAAGATGTGATCAGTGTTCAGCAAGAGCTAAAGGACCTGTGAGGAGCAAGAGGATGGGGTCAGACTCTTGTCAGTGGTGCCCAGTGACAGGACAAGAGGCAACAGGCAGAAGCTGGAACCCAGGGTGTTCCATCTGACCAGGAGGAGAAAATTCTTTGGTATGAGGGTGCTGGAGCCCCGGAGCAGGCTGCCCGGAGAGGTTGTGGAATCTCCTCTGGAGAGCTTCTAAACCCAGCTGACCATTGTGATCCTGGGCAAGCTGCTGTGGGAGCCCTGCTTGAGCAGGATGGTTGGCCTGGATAATCTGGGTGGAGCACTGCTGGATAAGGAATTGGCTGGATGGTCACACACAGAGAGTGGTGATTGAGGGCACAGTGTCCACCTGGAGACCAGTGCTGAGTGGCATCCCTCAGGGGTCAGTGCTGGCACCAGTGCTGTGTAACATCTTTGTCAGTGATATGGGCAGAGGAATTGAGTGCACCCTCAGCAAGTCTGCAGATGACACCAAGCTGTGTGGCACAGTTGACTTGCTGGAGGGCAGGGATCCATCCAGAGGGACCTGGACAGGCTGGAGAGGTGGGCCCAGGCCAACCTCATGACATTCAACAAGGCCAAGTGTAAGGTCCTGCACCTGGATGGGCACAGTCCCAAGCACAACTCCAGACTGGGTGTGGGGAATGGCTGAGAGCAGCCCTCAGGAAAAGGCCCTGGGGGTCTGGGTTGATGAAAAGCTCAACATGAACTGGCAGTGTGAGTGCAGCCCAGACAGCAACTGTGTGCTGGGCTGCAGCAAGAGCAGTGTGGCCAGCAGGGCAAGGGAGGGGATTCTGCCCCTTTACTCTGCTCTCCTCAGACCCCACCTGGAGTACTGTGTGCAGCTCTGGATGACACCAACACAAGAAGGACATGGAACTGTTAGAGTGAGTCCAGAGGAGGTCATGAAGATGTTCAAGAGGGCTGCAGCAGCTCTGCTATGAGGGCAGGCCACAAGAGTTGGGGCTCTTCAGCCTGGAGAGGAGAAGGCTTTGAGAAGACCTTATAGTGGCCTTCCAGTATCTACAGGAGGGCTGGGGAGAGACTATTGACAAGGTCTTGTAATGACAGGATGAGGAGGAATGGGTTTAAACTGGAAGAGGGGAGATTTAAACTGATGTTAGGAAGAAGTTCTTTCCAGTGAGGGTGGTGAGACACTGGCACAGGTTGCCCAGGGAGGTTGTGTCTGCTCCCTCTCAGGAGGTGTTCAAGGCCGGGTTGGATGAGGCCTTGAGCGACCCTGTTCTAGTGGGAGGTGTCCCTGCCTATGGCAGGGGATTGGAGCTGGATGAGCTTTGAGGTCCCTTTCAACCTAAACCCATTCTGTGATCTCCAGTGGTCCCTTTCAACCCTCACCATGCTGAGATTCTGGGATTTGTGCTGTTCCCTGTTCACTTTTTTTCCTCTTTTTGAATCAGCCAGACAAATTTCATGTGCAGGACTTCTGGGTCCAACCATGCCTCTCCCTGACCAGGAGCAGTGGGGAAGAAGCACTATTATTTTCAGTCTTTTCCTTCTGTTCACTTCCCATTCCTCAGTTTAATTCCCATGCTCTGGAGGCTCTTAGTGCCCCAGAACGCAAGAGATTTTCAAGGAGGTAAAGAGAAGAAATGGGATTCCAGCTACTGCTTACTTGTCTGAACACTGGAAAGGGATCTGTTGGCAGGAGGGGCAGATCCTTAGGGATCCTCAACTGCAAAGCTGATGAGAACGTGTAATTTTATTTAAGGTATTCAGGTTTCAGTCCTGAGTATTTCTCAGTGCAACAAATACCATTCAGTTGCTTGATACCAGCCTCCATATGGCAAATACTCATGTGGTACATTTAACATCCCATATATAGCTCTGAATTCTCTGTTGAGTAACAGAATAGAATTTTCTTGGTCAGAATTTGAGTCAAAGGTTCTACTTTTCTCCCTCCTCCTCGTTCATTTGGGGTTTTTCTCTCACAGCAAAGCATGCACAGTAACGTTGCAGACTGAGGAAGGTGAATGCAGTTCTCTTGGAGAAGCCCTAAAGAATATTTTCTCTCCTTGTCTTCCAGAAATCTCCAACTTGCTAGTTGCAACCAAGAAGGCTCAGGAGTGGCAGCCTGTTTATCACCTTGGGCAGCTGAGTTTCCATCGTATCCTGAAGGAAGAAATCATACAGGTAGGTAACTGCTCCACTGTGCTTCTCCTCTGTAATCAAAGAAGTATGGCAGCCCACTGCACCCAAAGGACACAAAATCGTCCTGTCCTGCCTGCTTCTCCCCCCTGCCAGTGCTCCTCAGAGAGACTTTGTGTTAAAGCCTCTTATTCCAGAACCCAAATGTTTTTATGGCCTTGTGTGCAAGAATAAAAACTTGGAAGTAATTCCTTTCACTGGTAATCATACTGGTAGCTGAGCACTTTCTATTGTCTGTGGAGAAAAGATGTCTCTGAGCTCATGCTTACAAGTCATGCAAGTCCTAAAAGCTCCTTTTCCTAGCTGGTTGGTTAGAAGATGTGGCTGGATCTTTTAAAAGCCTGACACACCAAAGAGACAGACAGCTTGAGTTTAGTTTTAAACATCAAGTTTAATCTTTAACCTCAAGTTGCCTACAGTAAAATATCCTACAGTACCAAAAAACCCCAAGCCTGAAGTATTCTGGAGGTTCAGAAGGTATTTGAAGGGTTGGGCGCAATCATCTCAGAGGTCTCTTCCAAGTGAAACAAGTCCACGGTTCTAAAACAGTCCCTAACAGTCCAAATTTTGTGTCACAAACTGATTTAACACCCAAATGTCCTGACAGTTGTGTGCAGTTAGTGGTGCAGGTGACCTGAATGCAGAAATCACCTTCGATGGCTCTTGAGTCATGCATTTTGGACAAATATAAATGAATTGGGTTTGATCTGAGCTCTTGAATCGTGCAGTTGGGGCAGGTATTAGAGTTCCTGATTGGTGTTTTTACAGTCAGCATGCAGGCTTCCTGCAAAAATATCCCAAGGCAGAATCTTCCGTTACTTAGGAGGAAATTGCTTTCCCAAACAAAGCATTCCATTGAAATATTACTTCCTGTAACTTTTGGAAGCACATGAAAGATCACCTCAATGGCAGCTTGTTGTAAATAAGAGGCATACTGTTATTTATTCATTTGGTGTTTAGTCTGACAAAGTTAAACACTGAACCTGTTCGATGTAAATGGAGATATCAGAAGGAACTTCTTCACTGAAAGGGCTCTCAAACACTGGAACAGGTGGTTGAATCCCCATCCATGGAGGGGTTTAAAAGAGGCAGAAAAGTGGTGCTGAGGAACATGGTTTAGCACCAGCCTTGATGGAGTTAGAGAATGGTTGGAGTCAATGATCTTCAAGGTCTTTTCCAACCAGAATGGTTCTGTGGTTCTGTAATAGCTCTTCAGTAGCTGCTGAGCTTACAGTGGTGAGTGTGCTCAGAGGGAGCACTCAAGCAAAGAGTAACATGCTGCTGGTGCTTTCTCACTGTAGTAATTCTGAGTCTACATGTAGCTAGATCAAGTGGAGAGCTAAAGCCTCTACTTGAGAGGCAGACTGAAGTGTCTGGGTTAATTTACACTCCTTTGCTTCACCCCCTGCTTTGATAAATATCTCGTGTGTTATCTCCTAGGGTGAACATCTTGGAAGAGGGACGAGAACACAGATTTACTCAGGGATCCTCAACTACAAAGATGATGAGAATGAAGGATACCAAAATGAAAAAGAGATTAAAGTCCTCCTCAAAGTCTTGGACCCCAGCCACAGAGACATTTCTTTGGCAAGTTTTATTTCTCCCTTTTTTTGTCTGTTATACTACTAATGCTGAGCTTCCCCAGATGACAATAGGTAAGTCTGAAAAGGCTTTCCAGAGGAGGGTTGTGGATGAACTAAGGGAATGGGGCAGGGCTGAAGGTGTAGCTCACCATTTTTGGCAGTTAAATTCGTCACTGACCAGCATTTTGAAGATAAACTCTTTGGAGAGGCAGCAGTGTGGGGTCTGGCTGGAGCACATCTGGTGGGGAACAGCAACCATGTTGGTCACATCCAGGCTAACCAAGCACAAAAATAAGCAGGAAGGAGGACTTCAGAGATCAACTGCTGCTTCTGGAGTCCTCACCACAAGGAGGAATAGGAACCTGTTGGACACCTACAGGAGACCACAAAAATGAGCCGAAGGCTTGAGCCCCTCTGCTGTGAGAACAGGCTGAGAAAGTTCAGGTGGTTCAACCTGGAGAAGGCTGCAGGAAGATCTTCTTGTAGCCTTTCAGTACCTAAAGGGGCTCATAAGAAAGTTGGAGATAGAGCTTTTAGCAGGGGCTGTCTTGACAGGACAAGGGGTGATGGATTTAAACTATAGAGGGAGATTTGGATTAGAGAAAAGGAAGAAATGTTTTTACAGTGCAGGTGGTGAAATGCAGGCCTAGGTTGCCCAGAGATGTGGTAGATAGCTCATCCCTATAATCATTGCAGGTCAGGCTGCCCAGGGCTTTGAGCAACCTGCTCTAGTTGAAGATGTCCCTGCTGACTGCAGGGGGGTTGGGCTGGATAACGTCTAAATGTCTCTTCCTATCCAAACCACTTCTCTGTTCTTTATGTTACTAGAAGCCACTAATCCTTGACACGTGCTTTTGTCACTTGATGCTCTGTGTGCATTGAACTCTTGAGTGGCTGCCAGAGACCAGCAGTTAATGGCTCCCCTCTTTCCCCTTGCCCCAGGCCTTCTTTGAGACGGCGAGCATGATGCGGCAGGTGTCCCACAAGCACATTGTCCTCCTCCATGGAGTCTGCGTCCGCGACGTTGAAAGTGAGTTCAGCGAACGCTCTGCAAGCAGCAGGCTTGGTCAGCATGGGGCAGCCATTCAGCTCGGTGCTAGCCCGGGGGGAGCTGGGGTCAGCAGCTGCTGCCTCTTGATTTTTCAGTGCGGGCAGGAGTGGAACTGGAACAGTTGGGCACCTGCAAAGTTCTTTTTACTAACAAGTTTCCTCTTTCAGTGCTGTCTTTGAAGAAGAGCTTTTGCAGCATGATTCCTTGAGGTCAGAATGCCAGAGTGGCAGTGTCAGCACACACCAGCTTTCTGGCAGAAGCTCTTTCCCTGCCCTGTGGCCTTTGAAACGCTTTGTTCCAGGTTTACTATTCATTTACTACATAAAGCTGCTCTCAGCCTTTTAATTTGGACTCTGAGCACTGAAATAAACTTTGAGGCAGGTGAAATAAAGGCATCCTATCCTCTCCCTTGCCTGGGGAGAAGATGGCAGCAGGCCCCTTAGATTGCTCCAGCCTCAGATTCATGCACTACTGACTTCATGCCCCTGACTTTGTAGATATCATGGTTGAAGAGTTTGTTGAATTTGGGCCTCTGGATCTGTTCATGCATCGGAAAAGCGAAGTTCTGACAACTCCTTGGAAGTTCAAAGTTGCTAAGCAACTTGCAAGTGCACTGAGCTACTTGGTAAGAAGGCATCTGGGCAAAAGCACTGCTGGTGGCTGCAGTTTAACCCTGCAGAGGTTTCCTGTGCAGTAGTGACTAAGGAATCTCCTTTACTGGGTAGTGGAGCTGTGCAGGGTGTGGGGTGTTCTCCTTGTGCTCATTATGGTGCTTTACTTTAGGAGAAGGACTCTAAGACAAAGTGATGAGCAGCTGGTTATTAGCAGGGCAAGGAGGTGATGTGCTGGATTTGCCCTCAGTTTGTGTGTGACCTGCACAGGCTGCAGAGCTGGGCAGGGAGAAATCTAATGAGATTTGCTGAGGGTAAGTGCAGATTCCTGCATCTGGGGAAGAACAACCCCATGGAGCAGCACAGGGTGGGAGGCTGAGCTGTTGGAGAGCAGCTCTGGGGTAGAGGACCTGTGAGTCTTGCTGGACAACAGGATGGCCATGAGCCAGCTGTGGGCCCTTGTGGCCAAGAAGGCCACTGGCATCCTGGGGTGCATCAAGAAGAGTGTATCAAGGAGGTGCAGGGAGGTGCTCCTGCCCCTCTACTGTGCCGTGGTGAGGCTACATCTCGAGTTCAAGCAGGGCAGGGACTTGTGAGAGAGGGTATAGCAGAGGGCTACAAAGATGCTGAGGGGACTGGAACATCTCTCTTCCAGGGAAAGACTGAGAGAATTTGGGCTTCTTAGTCTAGAAAAGAGAAGTCTGAGGGGAGATCTCATAAATGCTTACTAATACTTCAGGGGTGGATGTCAGGAGGGTGGGACTAGTCATTTTTTCAGTGATGTCCAGTGACAGGACAAGGGGTAACAGGCACACAGTTGAACATATGTTCTGCCTGAACATGAGGAGGACCTTCTTTAAGGGTAGTGGAGCCCTGGAGCAAGGTACCTGGAGAGGTGGTGAAGTCTCCATCTCTGGAGACATTCAAAACTCCTCTGGACCTGTTCTTGTGTGACCCTGCCTTGGCAGTGGGGTTGGACTGGATGACTTCCAGAGATCCCTTCCAACCCCTCCCATGCTGTGATTTTACTTGGCTGCAGGGATGCCAGATGGTTACAGGTGTCAGAGCACTTGCAGAGCTCACTGCTAGCTTGTGGCCAGCTCACTGCACTCACTGTTGTTCTCCCTTCCTGCAGGAGGACAAGGATTTGGTGCATGGAAATGTGTGTACCAAAAACATCCTGCTGGCCAGAGAAGGCATCGACACAGAGTATGGGCCTTTCATAAAGCTGAGTGACCCAGGAATACCCATAACTGTCCTGTCCAGACAAGGTATGGTACCAGAACCAGTGCAAAAGGGGAAGGGAGGAAACAGCACTTACACCAGCTAGGACTGGCTCCAGAATAGAAGGGATAAGCTTTGATTCCTTCACACAAGTAAAGGGGTGTTGCTCTCAGTGGATGCTGCTCCTGTTCATTTCTGTCACCCGAAGCCTACTGAGATGGCGCAGAAGGAATCTGAGTCTCTGGATGGCTCATGGCACAGGCTTGGAAAGCCACAAAAACGCCCTTCTGAGAGTGGGGGTTTTGCCAACGAAGACTTCCTGAAGCTGGTCAGGGGCTGCTGCTTTAGTTAATGGTAGTTGAGCAGCTGTTAGAGAAAGAGGAAGTTAGAAGGTTTTCAGTCTTCTGGTACTGACTCCAAGCTGATTCTGTGTCCTACCCCAGAATGCGTGGAGCGAATCCCCTGGATCGCACCTGAGTGTGTTGAAGACTCCAAAAATTTAAGTGTTGCAGCAGATAAGTGGAGCTTTGGTACAACACTGTGGGAAATCTGCTACAATGGAGAAGTACCACTGAAGGACAAGACGTTAGCAGAGGTAAAACCATGTCGCGAGAACTTGACCTCGACATCTCAGCTACATCCTCTTTGCTACTTCAGTTTCCATACCCTGTTTGAGTTGCTTTCAACTCAGATGCAAACCCAACTCAGCTGGACCTAATAAGGACCTGATCCATCTCAGCTGCCACAAGTTGCAGCAGGAGTTCTTGTCCTTGCTACAAAAATCACTGATTATTGCTTCAACCTGACATTCGGGGGTGGGGGGGGGAGGCGCTCAAACCTCAGCATAGCAACAGAGCTTCTGATCCTCACAAATGTTCTATGTCCACTTATAAAGTGTTTGAAGTTCTGTGATAAAAGCAGCTTCTGTTCTTGCTGGTTTCTTGTGGACATGGATTCAGAACTGGTCCCCTGGGGGGGCACCATTATTGTTCACTCTGAAATCAAACCCAAATTGAAACAGCTTTTGTTCTGCCTTGCTGCTGTCAGCTTCTGTTCATCACTGCTGGAGTCCAGCATACGTTCCAAACGTGCTTCTCCTCTCTTGAAGCTTTGCTGTGTTGGTAAGGTGATGGAGCAAGGCAGCTGCTGCTCCTCAGAAGGAAACGACAGAGCACTTGAGTCACTGCCCCAGTTGTTTAACAGGAGGTGGCTGCCAGGAACTTGCTACCCTGGCTACACCTCGCTTCCTGCATGTGGCAGACAGCAGGGTGGTTCTGCAGGACTGGCAAAATGCTCAAGCCGACCCTCAGCCCATATGGCCTGAAGTGGGTACCTTCTCAGGGGTTGTGAAGAGCAGCCAGGCTTGTGGTGTTTCCTTGGCAAGTGTTTCCACTCCGCCATTTGTCCTGCCGCAGGAGTAATGTGGAAAGTGTGGCCAAAAAACCCCAAACCTTCTGAAAGGTGAAATCTGCAGCACGGTTTACAAACTTCCTATGTTTGGTGTGGTTGCTCCAAACAACTCAGAATTGGTTTAGTTGGAAGAGATCTTTAAGGCCATGGAGTCCAACGCTTAACCCAGCGCTGCCGGGTCCCTCAGCACCACTTCTACGTAGCTTTGAAACCCCTCCAGGGATGGACACTGGGCAGCTTGGGCCAGTCCTTTAAAACCCTCAAGGGGAGAAATTTATTTCTCATGTCCAACCTAAACCTCCCCTGGGGCAACTTGAGGCCATTTCCTTTTGTCCTTGTTCCTTGAGAGATCAACCTCCACTTGGTTCCAGCCTCCTTTCAGAGAGTCATAGAGAGCCAGAAGGTTCCCTTTGAACCATTTGTTCTCCAGGCTGAACAAGCCCTGCACAAGGATACTTTTCTGATGGTAGAAGATGGTGTACAGTGCTGAGAAGGAGTATTTCTTTGGCAAGGTGAAGTTCCCAGTGAGCTGAGGCTCCACCTGCCCTGCAGGACAGGATGCAGTGCAGCTCTAAAACTCCTGTTGACGTTTCTGTCTGCAGAAGGAGAGGTTCTACGAGGGGCGTGTTGTGTTGGCAACGCCATCCTGCAAGGAGCTGGCTGACCTGATGAAACAGTGCATGAACTACGACCCCCACCGCAGACCCTTCTTCAGAGCCATCATGAGAGACATCAACAAACTGGAGGAACAAAGTAAGGCATGGATTTGCTTGTCAGATGGAGGTGGGGTAAGGTTTATTTGGTGAAGCTGAGCACTTCCAGCAACATTCTTCCATCTGTTGGGTTGTACTGACAGGAGAATTTTGTTGTGTCCCTGCTGCCCCAAGGGAACTGAGCCTTGCTGGAGAGTGTGTGGCTTAAGTTGTGTTGGTGTTACTATTTCATTCAATGGAGACCTCCTGGTGACCTTTCAGGACTTAAAGTGGCCAGTCAGAAAGCTGGGCTGGACTTAAGAGCAGGCCCTGTTGTGATAGGACAAGGGGTGATGGTTTGAACTAAAAGGGGGAGATTCAGACTGGAGAGAAAGAAGAAGTGTTTGAGACTGAGGGTGGTGAGACCCTGGTTGCCCAGAGAAGTTTCAGTTGCCCCATCCCTTGAACCATTCCAGGTCAGGTTGTTTGGGCCTCTGAGCAACCTGCTCTAGTTTCAGATACCCCTCCTGAACAGCCCCAACTCAACAGCAGAGGGGTTCCAGACCTCAGATAATTTCTTAGCTTCCTCTGGTATTAACATAGGCAGGGACACCTTCCACTAGAACAGGTTGTTCAGGGCCCCATCCAGTGTGGTCTTGGACACCCGAGGTATGAGACATCCACAACCTCCCTGGGCAACCTGTTCCAGTGTCTCACACCCTCACTGGAAATAATTTCTTCCTAAATCTCCAGTCTAAATCTCCCCTCCTCTAGCTTCAATCCACTCCCCCTTGTCCTGTCACTACAAGCTCTTGTGAACAGTCCCTCTCCAGCATTCCTGTAGACTCCCTTCAGGTACTGGAAGGCTGCTGTAAGGTCTCCCTGGAGCCTTCTCCACACCGAACAGCTCCAGCTCTCTCAGCCTTTCCCTACAGGGCAGATGCTCCAGCCCTCTGCTCATCTTTGTGGCCTCCTTTGTACCTGCTCCAGCAGTTCCATGTCCTCCTTGTGCTGGGGACACCAGAATTGAATGCAGTACTCCAGGTGGAGTCTTAGGAGAGCAGAGCAGCGAGGCAGAATCCCCTCACTTGCCATAGAATCATAGAATGGCTTAGGCTGAAAGGGACCTCAGAGCTCATCTGCTTCAACCGCCCTGCTGGTCACACTTCTTTTGATGCAGCCCTGACAGCAGCAGACTGGGAGTAAGCAGGGATGTCTTGAGGTGTCAGGAGCAAGATGTCCTTGCAAGAATCTGTCTGAGCTGGGCCTTTTTTTGCACTCCTAGACCCTGACATCGTCTCGGAGAAGAAGCCTGTTACAGAGGTGGATCCCACACTGTTTGAGAAGAGATTCTTGAAGAGAATCCGGGATCTGGGCGAGGTAAGAGGAGTGTCAGTGCCAGAGCACAGACCTGTGTGCCACCAGGAAGGTGGCAGTCCTAAATGCCCAGTGACACTCACACTCTGGTCAGTGTTGTTTTCATTCATTCTAGCTTTCCTTTTTTTTATCATTTAGGGCCACTTTGGCAAGGTAGAACTCTGCAGATATGACCCAGAAGGTGACAACACAGGGGAGCAAGTGGCAGTGAAATCTCTGAAGCCTGAGAGTGGAGGGAGTCACATTGCTGATCTGAAGAAGGAAATAGAAATCTTGAGGAATCTGTATCATGAGAACATTGTCAAATACAAGGGAATTTGCACAGAAGATGGTAAATCTGCGTGTGGAATGTTAAGAGTAGACACCAAGGGTAGAAGGGTTTGCCTTCAGATGAAGCATTTCAAAAAGCAAATCCTTAGGGGTTTAGATCTCTTTCTTCATGGAAGAATCATGGAACCACAGATTGGTTTGGGTTGGAAGTGACCTCATCTAGTCCAACCCCTCTGCAATCAGCAGGGGCATCTGCAACTAGAGCCGGGTTGCTCAGAGCCCCAAACAACCTGACCTGCGATTGTTCCAGAGACTGGCAACCTGGACCAGGCTCTCACCACCCTCAGTGTCAAACCTTTCTCCCTGCTCTCCAGTCTGAATCTTTTAGTTCAAACCATCACCCCTTGTCTTGTCACAACAGGCCTTGCTCAGAAGCCCATCCCAGCTTTCTGGTAAGCCCCTCTGAGTCCCGAACTTTAAGTTCAGTCCTGCCAGGAGGACATCTGGAGAAGCTCAGTGGGTGCTAAGTGGTCTCAGCCCGTGGTCTGGCCATGGTCATGCAGTACCATCACAAATGCTCCCAGTGCTGTGGGCTTGGACACAAGTTACTGTGTTAACAACATGAGTAGGGTTATCTGGGTGCAAATTAAACCCATCTTGTTTTTAGGAGGCAGTGGGTTTAAACTCATCATGGAGTTTCTTCCTTCTGGGAGCCTGAAGGAGTACCTGCCCCGGAACAAGAACAAAATCAACCTGAAGCAGCTGCTCAGATATGCGGTTCAGATCTGCAAGGTGAGCCTGGCACCAAAGCCTCCCTCCAGCTCTGCTGCACCATTATTTTAGTAGATAGAAGGGGGGAAGGAGAGGCCAGCTTGATGGCCAAAGCCATCCGCTCTGTCCCCAAGGACAAAGCAGTCTCCTGTGCTTCAGGTGCTCCTGGCACAAAGATCAGCAAGGGAGTAACTAACAGATTCCCCTGCATAAAAGTCTGCTGTGAGAAGTTGCTCCTGCTGCAGAGCTGGAAGCATTAGGAGGGAGGACGGCACTTAGAAAGGGTGTGTGTGATGGCAAGAGGGAAGGAGCAGCATGCAAGTCTGAAGGGAGGAAGATCTGCAGGAGCAGTGAGGCCATGTGAAGCAAAGTTCTTTCTGCAGGAGCCTGGAAACTGTGATTATGGTGGACCCGGCAGTTAGCAAAATCAGTTTTAGCAGCACACAAAGGAATAGCTGCTGTGGGGAGGAGGGTCTGGAGATGGTTGGATAACCGTTTAGGGTTATCAAACACAAACACTGGAATGGTCTGCCCACCACTCCACCCATGTGGAGTCACAATCCCTGGAGGTGTTTAAGTGGCATGTGGACCTGATGCTGAGGGACATGGCTTAGTGTTGACCCTTCACTGATGGGTCAAAAGTTGGACTGGATGATCTTGAGGGTCTCTTCCAACCAAAGATACTCTGTGGCTGCTGAGCTGAAAACTAAAAAGCACAAAGCAAAACCAGCAGTCTCAGCAGCTGAGGAACCAAAAGGCAGAGGTTAAGGGGGTATGCATCAGGAAACCCTGGAAAGTGCCAGCAGATGGAGAATCTGCCATGGGAAGGCCAGACAGTTTGCCCCCATGAGCAAGGGAGTATTTGAAGCTGGAGAACACCAGTGGCTAATGTATTGGAGAAACCAGCATGAAAGGTTTGCTTCTCTCTTAGGGGATGGACTATTTAGGCTCCCGCCAGTATGTGCACCGTGACTTAGCAGCAAGAAACGTCCTCGTTGAGAGCGAGAACAGAGTGAAGATTGGAGACTTTGGCCTCACCAAAGCCATTGAGACCGACAAGGAGTACTACACCGTGAAGGATGACCTCGACAGCCCTGTCTTTTGGTAGTAGCTTACAGCTCATTCTCTTTAACCAGCTTGTGCACTGCAGGATGTTTTCTGCTCCTGTAGACTTGGGTGTTTAGGTATCCTATGGGGCCTAAGTCAAGGTGCGACATCAGAGCAAGGTGGAGGCACTTGGCAGATTACTCTTAGCTGCTTTGGTGCCACTCTTGCTGCACTTAGTGATCCATTTTCCCCATGTTTTTGCTCTCCTTGAGTTTTGGAGTGGCTTGCTCTGTGACAGGTGTACCTTATCTTAGTCTTGCTGTGCCCTGTGGGCACATTAATTTAGAACTCTGCAAACACAGAACTTGCCTCTTCAGTTCTCTGTTGGGTGTGAGTAGATCTGTGCAGCTGAGTAAAGTTTTGTGTTGATGTGTCCTCAGGTATGCTCCAGAATGCCTGCAGCAGAGTAAATTCTACATCGCCTCCGATGTCTGGTCCTTTGGGGTGACACTCTACGAGCTGCTTACCTACTGTGATTCTGAGTCCAGCCCCATGGCAGTAAGTGGTTGTGGAAGAAACTGCTGCTAACCCTGCTTAAATTGGCTATTTTTTGGAAGAAAATGTATGATTTTTTTGGGAAACAAGAAGTAGATCAATTGTCTTTATCTTATGAAAGATGGTGAGGGTGGTGAGGCACTGGAACAGGTTGTCTCTAGAAGTTGTGGAGGCTCCAAGCGTGGAAGTGTTCAAAGACAGATTGGATGGGGCCTTGAGCAAGCTGGTCTAGTGGAGGACAGGGGCTATGGAAGAAGTGGATCCTTACCTCTCTTCCAACCCAACCCATTCTGTGATCCTATGAAAAGAACCCTCAGGGTTGTTTCTCAGTAAAGAAAGGCTCTGTAAGTTGTGGTGACTGCTTGTCCTGATAAGGGAACTATTTGTGCACAGGGTCTGTAGGAGAAGCATCTACTGTTGGTTGTCATTTTGAGCCGAATGTCACCTTCGTGTCAAACTGAAGGCCTGGCTTTGTGCAGGGTGAGAGGCTGTGGCCCTGACTCTGGCTCTTTTCACAGGAGTTCCTGAAGATGATTGGCCCCACGCAGGGACAGATGACGGTAGCGCGGCTGGTGCATGTCCTGCAGGAAGAGAAGCGGCTGCCACGCCCACCCAACTGCCCGGAGGAGGTAACAGGCACCTGCCCTTTGAGAGTGGAGCCCTTCCTTGGATGCTAGACTAGCAGAAGTGTCACTCCTTCATGGTTGGGTAGGCCTGGCTGTCCCCGGGTATCAGCCCTGTCCCGGGCTGATCCCCAGCAGCCTGGGCAGCAGGTGGAGGGAGGGGATCCTGCCCCTCTGCTGAGACCTCACCTGCAGTGCTGGGGCCAGCTCTGGAGTCCCCAGCACAGCAGAGACAGGGACGTGTTGGAGCAGGGCCAGCTCAGGCCACAGCAGTGACGGGAGGGCTGAAAGCCCTCTGCTGGTGGGATCAAAGCAATGAAGCTGGCTGAGAGCTTAGACAGTTAAGTGCCACGAGGCAAAACTGAGGGAACTGTGGTTATTAAGCCTGGAGAAAAGGAGGCTGAGGGGACACCTCATTGCACTCTGCAACTCCCCAAAAGGAGGCTGGAGCCAGGTAAGGGGCTGGTCTCTTCTCCCAAGGAACAAGCAGTAGGACAAGAAAAAATGGCCTTAAGTTGTGCCAGGGGAGGTTTAGGTTGGACACAAGGAACAATTTTGTTCCCACTGGGGGTTGTCAAGGCCTGGCCCAGGCATGCCCAGGGCAGTGGTGGAGTCACTATTCCTGGGGGGATTGAAAAGCCATGGAGATGACCACATGGTTCAGTGGTGACCTGGCAGTGCTGGGTTAATGATTGGTCTCCATGATCTCAAAGGTCTCTTACAACCAATGCAATTCTGTATGTCTGTCAGCACCCTTCACTTTCCAGCAGTGAGAATCTTCCCCTTCCCACTGAGTGGAAAACCCAACGAAATGTTTGAGAGTCTTTAAAAATGCCTCTCTCTGTGGTTGTTAGGTGGACCAGCTGATGAGGAAGTGCTGGATCTTCAAGCACGACGAACGGACAACCTTTCACAACCTGATCCAAGGCTTTGAAACAATTATGAGTAAAATGTAATTACGTTTTGGGTTGGTTTGGTTTTCTTTCTATCCTGTCAGTACTTGTGTGTGCCCACATGTAAATGCCCCAGACATTCTGGTTTGGTTTGGTTTTTTTGGTAACTGCTGTAATTTGTACTCTGACTCTGCTAACGTGGTTTAAAGGATTCTTTTGCCAACAGTTTTCCTTTATTAATTTTAGTCAGCAGTTGGGACAAATGAATTTAAAGGTGACAGAAACAACAACTTAACTGTTTTGGTTTTTTGCTGCTATTAGCAGAAGGCAGCTTTATCTTTATCCATTTGGGAGCACCCTGATGAATGCAGACAGAAACGTGCTGCAGCCCAAGCTGTGGCGTGGCACAAGAAGCCTGCTGTACACTTTGGTTCCCTGGACAGCTAAGCTTGTGGGTCTAGAGAAAGGAAGTTAATAATTTTAATGGGTTTTCTAAAAAGAAGCCTTCATGTGCACTTAATTTTTAATAATAAGAAAACAAAAACCAAACCAAACAAGTCTGGCTTAAAAATCCAGAGAAGAGAAAAATCAGCTCATAACTGTGCTGCGGTGCTGAGCTCTTGTATCTGAGTGAACATTGCTTCATGCCCTGTTACAAAGCCCAGCCAAAGAGAATTATGGCTCAGTGTTTGTTTACCATTCCACTGCAAAAAAACCTTTCTGGATAAATCTCTTTGCTGTTCCTGGCTCAGCCTTTCCCTCCCACCTCACCTCTTCCCACCTGCTGCAGCTTCCATTCTTCGTGTTGCTGCTGCACCTGCACACAGAATACTGGCAGCTCATGCTGGAAGTGAGAGGGGAGTAGGACATGAGTTACTCTGGAGACAGAAAAAGAAATGCAGCTGTGTACAGAACCCAGGGGAGCAGTCCCCTCACAAAGAGTTAAAGGGCTCAGCCACCAGGGTGTGTCCCCAGGACGGAAGAACTCCTCATGCATATCAAACAGTCGTCTTGTTAGCAGTGGTGCCACCCATCCCATGAGTTGTGGTTGATGATTTCTTTGGCCGACACATTAACTCAGTTGGGCAATGCAGTGCAGCCCTTCCCTGGGCCTAAGCTGAGGCTTCGATCTTTAATTAATTGGATTTCCAGACTCAAACCATGCCACCTTCAGTTAACCAAAGGGAAACCAGTGGGGCCAGATTGGGACCACATACATTTTATTGCCAGGATCACGCTCAGCAGGGCACGCTGGAAACCTGCAGATCTGGGCAGGGTGGGGAGGGTGTTGTTTTCCCACCACACCTGGAAGTTTGGAAATGCTCTGAGGAGACACTCAGTTCTGGCAATAACAGAGAGAGGTCTTTAAATACCTAACTATATATATATATATATAAATAAAAATTGTAATTATGAGCTGCAAGGAGGTCAGATTTATTTTTACAGTATTACCTGTTTTGTTTTGTTTTGTTTTTTCCCTGTATGTCACTTATGAACCTGATTTAAATCTGTAAGCACTTTGTTACTCTTTATACAAACAAATCTAATAAAGAATTTTTTTTCTCCAGGTGCATTATCTTCTTTAATCTAAAATTAAACAGAGGAAGAGGTTTAAATGGGGAGCAGAGCCTGTTGGCATCAAAACCACCTTTCCCTTCATTAAAGAATAACTTAAGGGTAGCCGAGAGGTGCTTTTCCTCCCACAGAAATCCACTTTCAATGGAAACCAATGATTTATTTTCATTGAAAAGCTTAACAAGTTGAGAAGGTTGCATATACAAACAGGAGGAACAAAACTATTACAAGTCAATTTTTAGTCTATACACACACGTGGAATCCCACCAGAGCTCCTCCAGCTGTCCTGTGTGTGCAGCACATACAGCTGCAGAGGGAGGAGGGATTCTGATTGTGAAGGGCTTTAAGCTTTGAAAATGCCTACCATGGTCACATCACAAAGCTTGAAAGGCAGAGTTTAAGAACCTCAGTATTTTAAAAAAATGGCTTCAGGATTTTCCAGCAAGATCGAGGGGAAAAGGCCCTGGGTTCTGGCCTCAGCGCTCAGTGAATTCCGGCCAAATGATGAATTTGCAACAGGCTGCCCAAGAGTGGTTGTGGAGTCTCCTTCTCTGGAGAGATTTCAAACCCACCTGGGCATTGTGATGCTGGGCAAGCTGCTGTGGATGCCTCTGCTTAGCAGGGCGGGAGTTGGACTGGATGATCTTCAGAGGTCCCTTCCACCTCCCACCATGCTGGGATTCCAAGGCAGCAAACCCAGGCTGTCAGATGCTGGCTTGTACTTCACCTGTCACAACCACTGATCTCAAAAGCAGTGAGGGCTAAGGCTCCAGCTACAAGTATTAACAGCAGAGAAGAAAGGCTCCAGGCAGAGCTGCTTAATGAATATGCTAAAAATAATACAAAGTCTTCTAAAAAACAAACAAACAAAACCAGAAACAATGAGCAAACTGGGAAACGGTGTCTGTGTGCTGCCATCTGCCCTGGCAAGCCAGGCTGGTAATGGGCAGGGGCAGTCCAGTCTGTGCCACCAATGCTCGCTGGCTGTGTTACAGCCACAGGCAGAGGCTGCTGCAGTTTTCCATTGCATGGGGATGAGCCCATCCTGTACACCCGGGATGTGCTCTTTTCTTCCAGGGAGAACTTCACGCAAAGGGTAATAGGTAGCAGGAGTGAAAACCAGCGCCAGGCTGCTCTCCTCAAGCAGGCTTTGGAGTGCAGCACGTCTCAAAAGATGGTTGGAGAAAAGAAAATAGCGAAGAGCAGGAAGGCAGAATTAAAAAGGTCATCTGAAAGAGCATGGCAGTAGAGCTTCATCTCTAACTCTGAATCATCCCCATTCAGAAGACGTAGTCAGTAGAAGTAGACAAGGCAGTTGCTTTCTTCCAGTCACCTTTACCAACACCACCACCAGAAAGCATTGCCAGCAGCCCTGCCTGACACCCAGAAGCATTCACAAACTGTACATCACTAATTCCAAGAAGGCAAAGCTGTGGATTCTTGGCCTAGAAGCAGACAGAGGTTATTTCGTTGTCCAATGTCACCTAGCCTAAAGGAATTAGATACTGCAAGGCAGCACACAGGTTAGCATCTTACTTCCGACATCCATTTACTGAAAACATCAGCGAGGCTCTGGTAATACATTTGGTATGTGTCTCCCCTTCCAGGATTAAGAGGAACTATTAAAAATATAAAGGCTTGTAAATGCAGAACTCTTAATCCTGGAAAAAGTAAAGATTGAAAAAAAACAAAACTAAACGAAATCCAAAACCCAACCTCACATTCCGAGTTAAAAAATAAGGAAAAAATACCCTTCCTTCTCTCAAGGCTTCATCTCTGAAATCCCTCAGCCTGAGGACTGCCACACGGCTCAGCGTTCCCTCCTCAGTATTTTTATTGCTTTCAGCCAGCAAGCTGCCAAAACTCACCCGGTTCCTTTGCCAGCCTCATCCCACTGCTCCTTCCAGTGGCAGGTGACCGAGGCAACAACCTGGCAGCCTTTCAGGAGGTGATTCCAGACTACCACGCCGTGGCCAACCTCACGGCAGTACGTACCGGTTCCGTGGCAAACTTGCCCCTTGCAGAGGGTCCGTTCCTCTTGGGATACTCACACCCCACACAGAAAGCAGAAGGACTTGTCTGAAGTTAAGGCAGCAATAAATAGCAGAGGTACGAGAAGAGAGGTCCCACCTTCGCCCCCCCAGAGGCAGGGGTGGGCAGCCAGGGTCTCAATAAACGCGCTTCTTCTTGAGCGAGGATTCGGCGTAGCGGGCTGCGGAGCCCGCAGGCTGCTGGCCCAGGTACTCCACGGGGCCAGGTTCTGGGGAGGGAATGAGGTACGAGGAGCTCCGCTTTTCGCTCCGTGCTGGAGCCACCTGAGGACAAGAAGGGAAGAAGCGACACATGCGCCACAGTCACCGGTGGCAATAAATAAGGCTACGGGCTGGGCATTAGTACGGCCCACGAGCTGCTGACCGACTCCAAAGGCCCGACTGACTCCTTCGGCTTCAGGGTCCAGCTATATACAGCTCATGAGCCAGTGTCCATGCCCCTGTCCTAAAAAGAAAACCCAGCCATGACTGCACTGCTGTCCCACCACAGAAGCAGCTTTGTGAGAGCAAAACGCTGCCATGGTTCTGCTGCATAAAAAGCAGTAGTGTCATGGCCATGCTATTCCCCTGCAGCATCGCAGCAGCTTCAGACCTCTTCATCCTGTCAAGCTCAGCACCACTGGGCCACCTTTCAATCCTCTTTCTGTTCTCTTGGCAAGCTGAAAGAGTCAAAAGTGCCCTGGCACAGCTATCAATCATGGCGGGTCAGATGCTGAAGGACTTCGTTTGCAGCCACGCCAGAGCATGTGTGTGCTGTGGATGATGGGTGGCAGACACCAGTTCACTTGTGGTACCATGGTGAAAGAGAAACCAGCAACGGTTCTTCAAACACACAAAGTTCTGAGAGCCTCAGAGCAGGGTTTCTGGTGAGGGCACAGGTGACCTAAGGCTGCCCACCACCAAAAGCTCCATGGGGTATACAAGACTCAGGTTCAGCTCCTCTTTGAGATCGATCAGAGGCGGAAGTTGCACTGTCCATGCACCTACGGCACTGCACATACACAAGAGCACACCACCTTCATCAGTGGTTCTCCCATCACTTCTCCCTTTCCCCTCTTGTGCCACTAATTTCACCTTGTTCTAAGATGGAAGCATCTGCCCTCTAACCACCCCCTGGACCTGATTTCACCACAACCTGCTCATGCACACTGAGAGTCCTAGGTCAGAATATCTGGGCTGGGGGTTGGTTCACACTGGAGTACTCCAGAAACCTTCACATTTCACAAACAGGAACATCAATTCCTTCACTCAATCAGAACAGCTGAGCTGACCAAATGTTCCTGAGCCCAGCTCTTCCCAGAAGTTCTCAGAAGCAGAGAAATTGCTCAGTTACCAATCACATTACCCCCCCTAACAATGTCCAACTTCACTTCAGCACTTGTTACCAGCAATAGACACTTGCTTGAGGAAAGACTTGGAGTGTTCCTCCTTGTCCCCACTTTTGACAGCCATGGGGATGTCACATGTACAATGTGACCCTCTACCATGTCCTGGCTCACCTGGCAGAGTGCAGTGTCACCACTGGGGGCTTCATACAAACCTCCAATCATGTTCTTTCTGAACCTCTGTAATGCAGCCCACGCAAGGCTGCAAGGTTAAAACAAGTGCACCCACACAGGCACACGCAGTAGCAGTACAGAGCTTCTTGAGGGACTGTGTCCTCTTCACCAAGATTTAGCTTTCTCTCCCAGGGATGAGCAAATGCCCTCACTATGGAGGCAAACTGTGCTTCTATTCCATCTCTGCCAAGGGACCAACCACTCTCTGCCTTTCATGGCATCTGGAAACAAGACAAGCTTCTGAGCAAGCTGTTCAATGTCAGCTCCATACACAAGCCTTCCTCTTGAGGTGGATAACTGAAAGGTGAATTCAAACCCCAGACTATCTCCTCCTGTTACAATGTCACTCATTTCCAGTCATAGCTGAGCTGTCAGGAGCCTGACACAGCGGCACACAGCTACAGACCTCATGGCTCACACCAATGGCACTGGCCACCTTTACCCCAACACATGTCAAAGCCAGCTCCTTGTCTCCTATCCAGAAGTCATGAATTGCTAGAGCAATTGCTGTGTATTCTCCTTCTCTGGAGAGATCCTAAATCCACATGGACATTGCAATCCTAGACACCTCTGACTTGATGATCTGCAAAGGTCTTTTCCAAGCCTGGTTGCCAGAACATCATATGCTGAATCCTGCTGCTAGCCCCCACAGAGCAAAGGCATTTAAAGTCACAATGGAGGAGAGACATCCAGGAGGCCCCTAAGCTCCCCCAGATGCCACTGTTGCTTTCAGTTGTGGCTCCTCTCAGCATGCCTTAATGTCATGCAAAGAACCATGAGCTGGGCTGGAGAACCAGCTCAGCATCCTTTCAGCAGCACTTGTAGACATCATCATCTCTCTCATAGCTGGAGCTGGACTTGCAAAGACAGTAACTCAACAGTCTGGCTGTTAAGGCCTATCCCATCCCATCAAACCAGAAGCAATGGGATTTACCTACAACATGAGGGTATGAGGTCCTCAGCACTCCTAAGGTACCTGGGAAATGAGAACTCTTTTGTTCAGACTGAGCAAAGCTTTTAAACTCACTGTCCTGGCTTGTGTTAAAGCAGCCTTCTGCTAGGGCAGACTGGAGCTGGTCCTCATGGCTTCCACAACATTTGTCCATCCTTTCCACTTGTTTTGTTGGTGAAAACTGTCTACAGGCTGCAGCAAACAAAGCTTTGCTCAATCAGTCTGGCTGAAGTAAGTTCCATCTGACATCTGTTATAATTTCACATGAAAGCCATTTCAAACTGGTTCTCCTCCAGTTAAGGCTACCACAAAGCGGAGGTCATAGCTAACTTGGATCCTGCCGTGACTTCTAACTCCACTTTGGAGGTCTTACACCAGTGGCACTCAATGCAGAACATCTGCAAGTCAGGCAAAACCCCATCTAAAGCCAGGGTGAATTCGTTCCTCCTTTGGTCCTTTCCTACTTTGTCTCCTTCAAAGGGTTTTTGCACAGACACCATTTCTCCAAGAAGTTTGGTTCACAAACACCCAGCTGCTCTTTGCCTGGAGGTTTTGGTTATTTGAGGGCACTGAGGAGCGCTCATCTCCAGCATGCTAGAGGGCTCTGAGGAGTTCTGGCACTGGTTCACCTTACCCAACCTCTGCTTTTATTTATCACATCCACCAGGAACTGTGGGTGGTCCTGAGGAGGGAGCAGCTCAGGATGCTGAGGAGCACAGATGTGGTGGAAAAGCTGTACTTTGGTTTCTGGGACCAAAGTCCACTCGGTGGCAGCACATGACAAGTAAGAAGTGCTTCCACCTGGATCAGGGTGGCTCTCTCCTCTCACCTTCTTTAATGGGCTTTGTGGAGGAAGCTGCAAGCTGACTGGCTGGTATGATCCCTGGGCTCCACTGTAAAGTGTTGGCATGACCTGCAAGCAGGTCCTGTAGTCTGGGTAAGGTCCACCTGTCGATTCCTAAACGCAGAATGCATCATCAACCAGAAGTTGAAAGAAAATAGGTTTAGTGAATCATTTTTCACTTGATAAAGCAACAAGCACTCAGCAGGAATGAAAATCCCTGAGTCACAGTTGCTAGGAGGAGCGTGCAGTGCACAGCAGCTCAGGCATGCAGCAATTTCTGAAGTCAGATGGAAGATCTGGGGGATATTTACTTCATTCAGTTCCTTAAAGTGCTTCTCACTGGTCACAGAAACCTCAGTCTATGGAATGGAATGGGCGAGAAATGATCCTTCAGGAAAGAATCAGTCCCAATTGGTGAGACACTGGCACAGGTTGCCCAGGGAAGCTGTGGATGCCCCCTCCCTGGAGGTGTTCAAGGCCAGATTGGATGAGGCCTTGAGCACCTTAGTCTAGTGGGAGGTGCCCCTGCCCATTCTGGGGAGGTGTGTCTAGATGGTCTTCAAGGTCCCCTCCAACTCAATCCATTCTGTGATTCTATGGGAAATAAGGTTGTGGTGCAGTCGTTCTTGGCAGGAGCATTTCAACCGTGGGATTTTAGAGAGGAATATTTATGCCAGACACAATCTAAAGCGTGAGTATGAGTCCTGGAGGGACTGCCCTGCAGAAGGTGACCATGCAGTGCCATTCCTCCCACACTCTCCAGCCCCTTATTTCTGCAGAGCCAATGGCAGCAGCCACTCCCAACAAACCAAGCAGGTGTCTGGAGTCCAAAAGCACCTTCGCAGCTGATGGGTGAAACAGCCAATCGAGACAGGAAGAAAACAATGATTGCTCACCTCAGAGGCTCCATTTTCAAAGTCATCAGCTCTTGCCTGGGTAGCGTTATATGCCTGAGCATAATGCTGATACCACTGCTGAACAGCCTCCTATAGAGGAGGAGAAAACCTCTTCCCATTAGCTGTCTTACTGAGACGGCTTTCAATGACAACATTTCCCAGGGCCTCGCAGGACCTGAGAAGGACTGAAAGGCAAAGCTCTCCACGAAGCACTAAAACACATCTGACACCAATGATAAAGCTCAGACCAAACCCTGAAAACCACATGAAGTGCTTCAGAAGACACTCAAGGCGTCACTGCCTTGGCAGCAGACACAAGCACAGTAGAATTTGGGGAAGGGAAGGAAGGATACAAATGTAGCTTGGGAGGCAGCAGGATCACCACCCCTGAAGGTGTTCGGGAATTATGTGGACATGACATGTTGGGGCATGGTTTAATGGCCTTGGTGGTCTTAGGTCGATGGTTGGACTTGGGATGGTCTCGGAGATCTCTTCCAAAACAATTCTATGATTCTATGTATGTGACATGTGGCACCTCTGCACCTGAGTGACAGCATGTGAGCCCTTCACATCATCAAAGCCAGATCAAACCTACTCCTCCTACACCACCACTGATTTTTTTTTTACAGTATTTTAAGGATTTGGGGTTAGGAACCAATTCCAGGAGACATCAAAATGGATGTACAGCCACTACTCAAACACAGTATTGCAGACTACCTTAGTGCTTACACGACCCACACAGCACAACACCACACACATCATCACTTCTGCTCATCTAACCAACAGCTCTCACCAGATCTAACTCAACTACGAGATGGGTCTGGCTCCTGGCAGCAACCCCATACCCTCTACCCCTCCGTGGCCAAGCTGAGACCTTCCTCAATACAAACCAATGCATGTGCCCCATTCTCTGTCCTCCAGATTCAGTCAGCTGCCCGAGCAGACCTGCTCTACCTTAGGGGGCTTGGAGCAATAGACATTTCCATGCCAGCGTCCTAGGAGAGGGGAGCACAGCTTGGTTCTGTCTCCCTGCAGTAGAAGAGATCAGGTAACATTGGGGAGGAGGTGGTGATGGGGACAGGGCAGGAGCAGATCTACAGCAGAACCAGGGTGGGTATCTCAGTGCAGACCCAAGACTTTCATACAGATAACCTGAGGACACTACAATCCAGTTCTCAAATAGTCTCTAAACCATTCTATTTCTCCAGACTAGTGACAGCCAAGGAAGACATGGAAACGTTCTTTCCCAGAGTGTCCTGATGGCTGTGAAACTTGCTCTCAGTACTGCAGCACTCTCCAGCCCTCCACCTTAAAGCCCATGCTGTGATCACCCAGCAGGGCACAGCGTGAAGGAATCCCATGCAGTGAAACCAGCTGGCACAGGCTGCAAACATTCCCCAAGCTACACAGGAAATTCTGGTAGACAGAGTACCCTCTTCTCTGAGATCTAGCCAAGGGTCAGGGAAAGCTGAAAACTTCTTGAGAAGGGAAAGAGAGGAAAAACTTCATGGTTTTGAAGACAGACAAAAGCCAAGTCAGAAGTTGTAAGAGACTAATCTTTCAGTTGGCTGCACTGAGCTCAGGTTCTCCTGCAGCAATCTTTCCATGGCTGCAGCACTGCAGCAGGGAACGTCTGAAGGCTTTTTTATGACTGGCATCAGATGCACTTTGTGCTAAATCTATCCTGTACACTGAAAGAGAGAAACTTCAGTGAAAAGGACCTCCAAGGTTCAGCCTGAAGAAAAAGATGGGCTTTGGTTATAGGAAAGCCTAGGAACTGCTGAAGAGTGGCCCATGATGTTGGGCAATGCCGTTCAATTCTATGCAGAGCTATCAGACTCTACCAGGCCCCTCCCTTAAAGAAGGCTTACAGGAAAGATGGAAATAATCTTTTTAGCAGAATCTGCTTGAACATGTCCAGAGAAGGGCACCAAGGCTGTGAAGGGGCTGGAGCACAGCCCTGTGAGCAGAGGCTGAGGGAGGTGGGGGTGTGCAGCCTGGAGAAGAGGAGGCTCAGGGCAGACCTTATTGACACTCTGCATCTACCTGAAAGGAGGCTGTAGCCAGGTGGGGTTGGTCTCTTCTTCCAGGCACCCAGCAACAGAACAAGAGGACACAGCCTCAAGCTGTGCCAGGGCAGGTTCAGGCTGGATGTTAGGAAGAAGTTCTTCACAGCAAGAGTGATTGGCATTGGAATGGGCTGCCTGGGGAGGTGGTGGAGTAGCCATTCCTGGAAGTGCTTAAAAGGAGACTGGATGGGGCATTTAGTGCTATGGGTTAGTTAACTAGGAGGTGCTGGACTCAATGACCTCAAAGGTCTTTTCCAACCTGGTTAATCCTATGATTCTGACAGGACTAGAGGTGATGGCTTGAACTAAAACAGGGGAGGCTTAGCCTAGGTAGAAGGAAGAAAAGTTTTACACAGAAGGAGGTCAGTCACTGGCCCAGGTTGCACAGAGAGGTGGGAGATGCCCAATCCCTGGCACCATTCCAGGTCAGGTTGGTTGTGGCTCTGAACAACCTGCTCTAGTTGCAAATGTCCCCGCTGACTGCAAGGAGGCTGGACTAGGAGACCTTTAAAGGTCCCTTCCAATCTAAAACATTCTACGAGTACCAGGAATTGCACTAGGAGTACACAGAGAAAACCAAGGAGCAGCTCACGGAAGGATCTCTGAGCTTCTGCCTGGCAAAACTCCTGGTAACAGAGCTCTGAACAAACCAGGCTTCAGAAGAAAGTGCTCCAAAACAACATACCTGTGGGTACTCCCCATGATGTTGAGAGTAATTAAAATAGTTTTCCACTCCATGTTGTGATGTAGGTCCCTGAGACACAGCAGCATCCACAATGTTGTTTGAAAGGCCACTCTGCTGTGGTGGGCTGGAGGCTTTGCTGGCAATTGCTGCTTGGAACAAAAGAAACACAGGAGTTGCATTAGCTGCACAGTCTTGAAGTGTCAGTCTTCTTTGGAGATGTTTTTGGACTACAACAGAAATTTGCTACATGACATTAGGCTGTGCTCAAAATTAACCTGTCCTACTAATAACTGAAAGGTTTCCTAGAAGTCTGCCCACATCAGTGAGCCCATCAGGTACTGAGATTTCTTACTGAAGTGGTGAGACCACACCTGGAATACTGGGGTCAGTTTTGGACCTCTCACTCCAAGAAGGACATTTTGGTGCTGAAGAAGGTCCACAGAAGGGCAATAAAGATGAAGAGTCTAGAGCACAAGGCTTGTAAGGCGCAGCTGAGGGAATTGGGGCTGCTCAGATTGAAGAAAAGAAGTCTGAAGACAGACCTTCTGGCTCCCTACGACTCTCTGAAAGGAGGCTGGAGCCAGGTGGGGGTTGGCCTCTTCTCCCAAGGAACAAGCAATAGGGCAAGAAGAAATGGCTTTAAGTTGTGCCAGGGGAGGTTTAGGTTGGACACAAGGATCAATTTCTTCCCCTTGAGGATTGTTTTGACTTGCCAGGCTGTGTCCCATGCTGTGCCGGGCAGCGGTGAGGCCTCCATTTCTGGAGGGGTTTCAGAGCTGTGTAGATGTGGTGCTGAGGAACATGGTTTAGGGATAGCCTGGGAGTGCTGGGTTAGTGACTGGACTCAACGCTTTTAAAGTCCTCTTCCAGCCTACGATTAACTCTGAAGATTTCCTCTCCCCAAAAGCAGCATTAATTCTGAGGATAGAGTACATCACAATTTTAGGGCAGATTTCTTTGAAGATAAACATCGTGGTCACTGGAATTACCTGACAAACAGAATGATGATTTGCCACACTTTGGTCAAGGAACTTGCAACTGGTTAGACCACACCTCGAGTACTGTGTTCAGTTCTGGGCCCCCAGTTTAGAAGGGACATTGAAATCCTTGAGCGTGTCCAGAGAAGGGCGACGAGGCTGGTGAGAGGCCTCAAGCACAGCCCTACGAGGAGAGGCTGAGGGAGCTGGGGTTGTTTAGCCTGGAGAAGAGGAGGCTCAGGGGTGACCTTATTGCTGTCTACAACTACCTGAGGGGTGGTTGTGGCCAGGGGGAGGTTGCTCTCTTCTCTCAGGTGGCCAGCGCCAGAACGAGAGGACACAGCCTCAGGCTGCGCCAGGGGAAGTTTAGGCTCGAGGTGAGGAGAAAGTTCTTCACTGAGAGAGTCATTGGCTACTGGAATGGGCTGCCCAGGGAGGTGGTGGAGTCGCCGTCACTGGGGCTGTTCAAGGCAGGATTGGACGTGGCACTTGGTGCCATGGTCTAGCCTTGAGCTCTGTGGTGAAGGGTTGGACTTGATGATCTGTGAGGTCTCTTCCAACCCTGATGATACTGTGATACTATGATAAAGCCACTACGTGGGCAGGTATTGGAACAGGCTGTCCAGAGAGGTCAGCCACCATCCCTGGAGGTGTTCGAGAAATGTGTGGCCATGGCATTCTGAGACATAGTTTAATGGCCATGGTAGTGTTGAGCTGATGGTTGGACTTGATGCTCTCAGAAGGCTTTTCCAATGCAAACAATTCCATGGTTCTATGTGTTTGCTTACCTGGAAGACACAAACCAGGCAACACACTTGCCAAATTCAAGTAGGGGTTGGTACTAAGACGTATTTCTTTGGGTGGCTCTCCTAGCAGTGAAGTCTGCTTTTTCAAGGGAGCCTGTAAAACAAGAGGCCGTGTCAGTGCGCGTTCAATCTGGACAGCGTTTGTCAGAAACCAGCTAAGTGCCACTGCAGGAGTCTGAAAAAAGCTGAGCCCTATGCAATGCCACTGGAAAACATCACTCTTTGGAACGACTATCTGGACACTCTGCCTTTATGTTTTGTTTGCCAATTGGGTTTGTAGGAAGTTTTCTTTTCAGGCTAAGTTACTAAAGGATATTACAAAAAAAAACAAACAAACAAAAAGAAACTTTTTTACAGTCAAGTAAATGAAAAAATCATCACCACAGAGACCTCAGATGCAAGGTGTTAGCATTAAATACGTGACCAAAAGCGAACTCTTCTCACCCAGAGTCATAAGTAAAGAAAGGACAAACCAACCCTGGACTGAAGTTAGGAACCCCATCTGAGATCTGCCGCAGTAACACAGCTTTGGGAAATCCGCAGCTTGAATACTGGGTTTGGTTTTGGGGCCCTCACTGCTAGAGGGACACTGAGGTGCTGGAAGAGGTCCAGAGAAGAGTAACAAAGCTGGTGATGGGTCTGGAGAACAAGCCTGGTGAGGAGCAGCTGAAGGAACTTGGGTTGCTCAGACTGGAGAAAAGGAGGCTGAGGAGACACCTTCTGGCTCTCTACAACTTCCTGAGAGGAGGTTGAACCACATTGGGGTTGGTTTCTTCTCCACAGGAACAAGTGACAGGACACAAGGAAACAGCTTCAAATTGTGCCAGAGGAGGTTGAGGTTGGACATGAGGAACAATTTCTTCCCCAAAAGGGTTGTCAAGGCCTGGCCCAGGCTAATACGGGAGGTGGTGGAGTCACCACCTCTTGTGCAACTTGAAGCCATTCCCCCTTCTCCTGTTGCAGAAAAATAAACAACCTAGCAGGATTTCAAAAAAGAACCTTTCCTGGTAAACAGGATTCCTAGAAATTGATTGATTATCCATTATTGGTCAGTGCTGGCACCAGTGCTGTGTAACATCTTTGTCAGTGATATGGACAGAGGAATTGAGTGCACCCTCAGCAAGTTTGCAGATGACACCAAGCTGTGTGGCACAGCTGACTTGCTGGAGGGCAGGGATGCCATCCAGAGGGACCTGGACAGGCTGGAGAGGTGGGCCCAGGCCAACCTCATGACGTTTAACAAGGCCAAGTGTAAGGTCCTGCACCTGGGTCGGTGCAATCCCAGGCACAGATACAGGCTGGGTGATGAATGGCTGAGAGCAGCCCTGAGGAGAAGGACCTGGGGGTCTGGGTTGATGAAAAGCTCAACATGAGCCTGCAGTGTGCACATGCAGCCCAGACAGCAACCCTGTGCTGGGCTGCAGCAAGAGCAGTGTGGGCAGCAGGGCAAGGGAGGGGATTCTCCCCCTTTACTCTGCTCTCCTCAGACCCCACCTGGAGTACTGTGTGCAGTTCTGGAGCCCCCAACACAAGAAGGACATGGAACTGCTGGAGCGGGTCCAGAGGAGAGCCACGAAGATGATCAGAGGGCTGCAGCAGCTCTGCTATGAGGACAGGCTGAGAGAGTTGGGGCTCTGCAGCCTGGAGAAGAGAAGGCTTCGAGGAGACCTTAGAGTGGCTTTCCAGTATCTGAAGGGAGCCTACAGGAAGGCTGGGGAGGGACTATTGACAAGGTCTGGTAATGTCAGGACGAGGGGGAATGGGTTTAAGCTGGAAGAGGGGAGATTTAGACTGGATGTTAGGAGGAAGTTCTTTACAGTGAGGGTGGTAAGACACTGGCACAGGTTGCCCAGGGAGGTTGTGGATGCTTCCTCCCTGGAGGTGTTTAAGGCCAGGCTGGATGAGGCCTTGAGCAACCTGCTCTAGTGGGAGGTGTCCCTGCCTATGGCAGGGGGTTGGAGCTGGATGATCCTTGAGGTCCCTTCCAACCTAAACCATTCTATGATTCTATGATCCAGACTTCCAATGGTTTAATTGCACTTTAACTGAATGAAATGCTGAAATAAACCACTGGTTTTACATATGTAGATCCATCTAGCCTATGCAGTTTATCCAGGTGGGTCTCCACACAGGTCAAACTCCACTTCCCTACATTAAAAACTTCATTACAGTAAAAACAAACGATTTAAAGAACGAAAAGTGTGCTTTCTGAAGTAGGACTAAATCTATCAAGGCTAAGAAAGGCAAGCACTGATATTGGAAGGTATCTAATCACTTCAAATGACTCAGAAAATACGTGATGAGAGCACAGATCTGATCTGAATTAACATGTTTTCAAGTAAATGTCAAAGTATTTCTGTATATTACAAGAAAATTAAATCCTGTTAATGACAGGAAAGAAACCAGTTCAATTTAAATCCCATCTCATCAGCCTCTCATCCCCTGCCTTCAAAAGAATAAATATTAAGACTGATAGAAACTAAGAAAAAGTCAGCTGTGGCTAGGAGGGTATGGAGTAAGAATGGAAAATTTCAATGCAAACATACATACATACATATAAACACACCAGGAGGAAACCCAGAGGCCTTACATACCACCAGAACCGCTCTTGATTGGGCATGAAATTCCACCACAAGTTCAATTTTTAGTCTTTGCCCTGGAGATGATTTCATCATCAAACACTACGAGAGGCACGGCCACCAGAAAAAAAAAAAAAGGACCCCTCCAGCACTGTAAAAAGATTCCCTTGTGAATTCATTTGGGCCACCAAAGAGCATTATTGTTCTCTCCCTGTTATTCACAACTGCAGTGACCTTAAAACGTCTCATGAATGATCCTGTGATCTAGCACATTCTAGAGTGGGGAACTACAAGAAGCAGTTGAAGTTAACTCTTAAGCATGTTTAAATACCAGTAAAATCCAAGCGTGAGCGAAAACCAAGGAGAACGTCTGCATTCCAAGCTGCTTACCCCCAGACTCATCTCAGTGCTTTTCAGTTGATTCTGTTTGGCATGGCCAGCCCGCAAAGCTCCTGCAGAAAGGCTTGTCAGGGTCTGATGGTAAGGCTGGGATCCCGAGACAACGGCTTCGGGAGTCGATTGTTTCTCCACAGCGTTGTTCTGCCCTGGTAGAGCTTGTCCAACAATGTGCTGATTTGGGAAGAATGGCAGCATGCCCATCCCTGCTGCTGCTGCTGCTGCTGCTGTTTGAATTGGAGGCAGATTAGATGCTGCAGTCAACCATAAATGGAGAAACTTTGCTGTTAGACAAGATTTATCAGTAGGTTTTGTTTGTGGTTTTTACTAAGTGATGAGAAAAACATTTAGAGATCTGGCTTGCAGCTCTCCTAGAACACTGCGTTCTGATGATAGTTTTTAGTCTTTTACCATCCCAGAAGCAAACAACTCAACTTAAAGCTAATATAATAGAAGGAAACTCTGACTCTTAAACATTAACTGGGGTAAGAAGCATGCAGTGTGCTCAGGCAGCCAACAGTGCCCTGGCCTGGACCAGCAGGAGTGTGGCCAGCAGGAGCAGGAAAGTGATAGTGTCCCTGTCCTGGGCATTGGTGAGGCCATACCTTGAGTACTGGGTTCAGTTTTGGGCCCTTCACTCCAAGAAGGACACTGAGGTGCTGGAGTGGGTGCAGAGAAAAACAGCAAAGCTGCTGGAGGCTCTGGAGAACAGGTGTAGTGAGGAGCAGCTGAGGGAACTGGGGTTGCTCAGCCTGGAGAAGAGGAGGCTGAGGGCAAACCTCATTGCTCTGCAATTTCTTGAAAGGAGGCTGAAGTGGAGTGGGGTCTCCTCTCCCTGGCATCAGGTGACAGGCTGAGAGAAAACGGGCTGAAATTGTGCCAGGGAAGGTTTAGGTTGATGATCAGAAATAACTTCTCCCCTGCAAGAGTGGTCAGACATTGGCACAGGCTGCCCAGGGAGGTGCTGGAGTCACCATCCCTGGAGGTGGTCAAAAACCGTGTGGGTATGGCAGCTGCGGACATGGTTTGATGGCCACAGTGAGAACCCCTTCAGGGAAGAACTTTCTAACCTGCCCTGCTGCAACACGAGGCCATTTTTTTCCTCACTCTACATACTCCAAGTGTATTAAAAATGGCAGTAACTGAGCAAGCAGAATATTTAACGCCCTGCAAGTACTCAACCAGAGTGTACTCTCTCCTCCCTGACAAAGAGATGAGAGGAGCCAGGTAACAAGGCAAGATAGTTTGTTTCCAGCTTAAATCAGGGTATATAGGTAAAGAACTTGTTACCTTTCTTCCCTGTGTAGCTAGATACACCATGCACTATTGCCTAGCTCTCTGACTGCCTCACGGGGTGCTTATAAGGTTTAAAGATGGGGCTCTAGCTGAAGCAGGATGAAGGAGCTGAGCACTTCAATTTCAATCTGAGCATTCCTACTGATCTGGTATGAAAGAAAAGGTTATTTACACTTAAGAGCTTCTCCACGGGTTCCCATGCCTGAACTCACTGCTGGCATTACCCCTATTCCCAGCACTGTCTGAAGCAGCATCGTTGGAGGTTCTCCCAGCAAACCTGGTTTCTATAAAGAAGAACAGAAAACTGTGTGAATGATGCAGTCTGTCTGCAGCTATTTCTTAGCACTTTCAGCTTTGGTTCATCTTTTTGCAGGCACACTAGACTGTTCAATTATACCAGATGAACACAATGGTTCGGTTTAGCAGTTAGAAGAAGGTCCAAAGAGAGCTGAAGGTGAAGCGATGACCTTACACTGTTAGCCTGGACGTTTTCAACCTTCAGCAGCTGCTGCTGCGGCAGTGGGAGGTGAGCAGGGTTCTGCAGCAGTAAGTTTGATGTGCTCCCCAGAATGGAATTCTGTGAAAGCATTAAAATGTGTTAGTTGACAGTCGTGGCAAACAGCACATTCTTGAAACATTTTCAGACGATGCTGTTTCAAGAGATTCAAATTAGTTGTTAACACAGCAAAGCAAAATAACTATTTCCTCCACAAAACTCAATTTTTGCTTCAATCACAGGAAGTTGTTTCAAGTTCTTTTAACCTCTCACCCACCTAGCCCTTGCTTTCACCTCCCCACCACAAGAACGCTTGCTGATGGCTTCTGAAGGATCAAGGGCACACTCCAGATCCAACCCAGCCTCCACCTCTAAGCCAACAGAGAAAGCTAAATGTGTTTGAAGCCTCTGCAGACAGAGGAGATGGGAGGGTTACCTAGAGTGCCAAGAAGAAAGAAGAGACAAGAGGCCTTCAGGGGATTAGGAGCTTTATGAATAAGGGCTTTGTTAACATTTGCCTTGTCCCTTGCGTTGCGATTCTGATACACAATCTCCACCACATACCTACAGAGTTTAGAGGCCTGGGTTGGAACTGGCAGGGACTTTCATCCCTTGCTTTAGTTATCACACAGTATCTATATTTCCAAAGAGCATCCAGGTATGTTTTCCCCACCTTTTTAGTGGCAACTACCTGCACAGAAGCCTATCCCAGAACCAACAAGCCCCAGAAATCGCATTGCCTATGAATTGTCAAGGCTGTAAAACATTCATATTCTTCATTCAAAAAACTCTGGATCAGTTGGCAGCCAGAACCGAGCCACTTAACAACGCTGGGGCCCAGGGTTCAGAGTCCTCAGGCACAGTGGGTGAAATGGAAATCAAATCTCGTGTCCACTCTGGATCACAAAACCATGTTATGATTCATGCTAACTGAACACAGGCTTGAAGCTCCTTTTCTGGCAGCAGCTCCTGAGCATGGTTTACCAGGCAAAAAATAGGCTGCTCTACAAAACTTTTCATACAGCAGTGCAAGAATAGATTTATGAGACACTGTCTGTGTCAAATCACAACTGGTACAGCCTTCCTCTTTTTGAGATCTCTTACATGAAAATGATCACCAAAGCAAGGTAATGAAGATGGAGAACCCCAAAAGAAGGCAGCTCTCCTCGTGCCTGGATTTGTAAATTTTTCTGCCTCCTGCAAATCACTTTACAAATATTTTCAAACAGGTTGTGTCTCTGTGTGGTAAGGTCAAATTCCCATGTCTGTCATGCCATAGAATCACAGAACCACTTGGTCTGGAAGTAACCTTTAAAGCTCATCTAGTTCAATGCCTCTGTAGTAAGCAGAGACATCTGCCACCAGAGCAGGCTGCTCAGAGACCCAAACAACCTGACCTGGAATATTGCCAACGATCCACCATCATCTACCACTTCTCTGGGCAGCCTGGGCTAGTGGTTCACTGTGAGTAACTTCTTCCTTCTCTCCAGTCTGCATCTCCCTCTTTTAGTTCAAATCATCACCCCTTGTCCTGTCACGAAAGGCCCTCTTTAGAAGTCTGTCCCCAGCTTTCTGATTGGCCACTTTAAGTCCTGAAAGGCCATCAGGTCTCCCTGGGAGCCTTGTCTTCTCCAGACTGAACAACCCTAACTCTCAGCCTGGCCTCAGGCAGAGGGCTTCCAGCCCTCCCATCACTGCTGTGGTCTCCTCTGGCTCCAGTCCAATAGGCCCATGTCCCTGCTGCACTGAAGACTCCACAGCTGGTTCCAGCACTGCAGGCAGGGTCTCAGCAGAGAAGAGCAGAGAGGCAGAATCGTTTCTCTCCACCTGCTGCCCTGGGGATCAGCCGTGAATTAGCAGGCACTGGGCTGTGAGTGCATGTTGCCAGCTCATGCTGAGCTTCTTATCAACCATCACTTCAACTCCTTCTCTGCAGGGCTGCTCTCAGTATGCTCTTCTTGACTCAGAAATGTGCAGTTAAAACAAACAAAAAACCCTCCTGCCATATCTAAATTAGCTGCACAACTGCATTTTAATTGTCCTAGTGATTTCCAGCAGAAATTATCCAGAGCTGTTTATTGTCACCAATACCACTGTCTGTTCCTCCTGAACTTGGGTACATCAAAGAAAGAGTATTAGTTCAATTGCAAAACATGCAGAAATGCAAGAGTGGAAAAATCAGGTTGGTTTGAATCCTCAGAACAAAGTCTCTGGGTTAATAAAGATTTACTAAACTGCTGGATGATTTAGGAAAGCAAACTTCTGAGAAAGTTTAAAATGCATTCTTTTGGCACACAAGAATTGTAGCTAAGAGAAATTAAAGCTGAAAGTCAGGCTACCTCCAGAGCTGAAAGATTAGTGGATGAATAACCCATTTGTTCAAATTTCCCTATGCTGAGTCTTTTCTTATCAATTATTTTACAGTGTGGCAGAATCACTCTAAAAATATTACTGTACAAAACCTTAACTATAGAATAGCAAAACCAAGATATACAGGAAGCTGAATTGGTGTGTGCAACTGGGTAGGTGGGGACAGAAGCCAAAGTTCTGTCTGTTCCTCTAGCTTGTGACAACACTGAATTTCAAGACAATAAAAATAGTGACTTGGCTTTCTGGCTTTAGAGAATGCTCTGAAAGAAGTCACTGAATACAACAGAAAACAAAAAACATAGAATGAATTGGGATATATCAAATAACTGTCAATAAAATTGAGGCTATTAGATTTGGTTTTGAGCTAATTAAATGGCAGGAAGATCCCTGGAAGAGAATTAGACTTGCAAGTCTCTCTAAAGAGAGAACACTAAGTTGTTTAGCTGCAGCACTCTTAAGCCAAAAAAATCCTTGGATGATTATCAACCCCACTGGTAACTGTGTAAAACATGCCTGTCTGCAGCTGTGAGCAGAAAACACTCACATTGCCTTCCAAGGCAGCACAGACTCTCCGAGGCTGAGGAGAGAGCAGCAACAATTAAACACACCAATTGAAAATGTCATTTAAATCAAAGCAGTGCAAGCAGAGAAGCATGTTTTGTTTTGTTTTTTTTCCATTGTACAGAGGACAAAAAAAACCCAAACCCATAGGGCAAAATTAATGAGCATTAATTCAAAATTAAAATATTCACCTCTCAATTTTGAGCAAGGGAGAAAAAGAAAAAAAGAGAGAAAAGCTAAATATACTTAATACAAGGTGCACCCCTGCATGGCCTTTTTTAAGATCTAGAAGTCTGTGTTTGCCATAAGTACAGCAGAAACAAAAGCTATTTAAAGGGAATTTGGTTTTTTAAATGGAGATTTCTGAAACATCAGAAATAACAAACCAAAGCCATTGCTTCCAGTCCCTCACAGGTACTTAAGAAAATCCCCATCATGAATACTGAAAGCAAATTGTGGCTCCTGGCAGAACTTTCTGACAGCATCTCAATGCAAGGAGGAGTCTAGGCAGGCTGCTGGCCAAGCGAACTGCTGCAGGGAGGAGGCTGCTTGTGGGTGCTACTCTAGCATGTTCTCATCGCTAATTTCTAGGGCAAACTCATTCCAATTATCCTTTGTAGCATCTCCCAGAAATTCTTGTGTCCATATGGACATGATACCAACTTGACAGTGAATTACAGACACTCCAACAACACTGTAAGCAGCTTATGACCACAGGGGGCTTCTTGATTAAGAAGGGATATCTGCAAATTGGTTTTTTTATGGTAGATTTAGCACGTTTTGGTCCCTGCAAGCTTTATAATGAAGCTAACAACGCTAAGCAGCTTCACTTCATTGAAATAAACCAATCCAGACTCCAGAGGAAGGGGGTGTGTGCAGCTCCAGCAGAAACGGACCTGCCATGCCCCTCAAGCTCTGACTGAAAGAGCTACTTTTGGCCAGCAGTGACCAGTTGTCTCTACATGGTGTTACCGAAATGCCACAGTCTGATGTGAATAAAATTCTGAACAAGGGTTTTCGTTTTTAAGCCCAGATTTAGGGAGAATTACCCGCATAAGGGCTGTAGATAAAGCAGTAGAAGTCTCCTTTCCATTTCCAGAAAAGTTATTGGTGAAGACCCCTGTAAAGTTACTAGTGACAGACTCAGTGATATTGAAACCAATATAGCCAAAAAGCAAATCTCCACAGTTCCAAAAAATTGATGTAAGCTTGATTTTGACCTTATTCAAAAGGAAACTAAACAGAAAATAGCCAACCTGGGCTTTGACCCAACCAAAAAGANTCCCCTCCCAGAAACCTGAGTCCCCAGGAGGGGCTCTCAACCACCCCTCACCTTCCCCCTACCCCTCTCAATCTTACCCCAGTCCCAAGGAAGAATGGAGGTTCGGCCAAGAGGGTTAAAAAGCAAGGTGAAGCAGCCAAGCAAAGGAGGGTGAGGTTAGAAAGCAAGATGGAGTCCAGCCAGCAGCCTCAGCTTCTCCCCAGCAGGCAAAGCTCCCCAGCGAAGAGAAGATGCAAGTGCCAGTGCTGTAATCTTTGTTTTGCCTTTCTTTTTTACACATCCCAGCAAGACTCTGAGGGAAGTAGACCTCACCATTGTTTTCATTTTACAGCCTATCATCTAGTTCTTCTCACCAAAACATGCTAGCTAGGCTCAAACTAGCACACATATCAAAACCCCATTTAAGATAGAATAACTCACTTGTGGCCAGTAAGCACAGTTCGCTCTCGCATCCCGAGAGGTATCTCATAACAAACTGCTTTTCCCAAAGCCAGTTTGAACTAAAACATTTGATTTCAGTTGTAATTTCTTAAAACTTTTGAGAGCATTTTTTCCACACTGGGATCTCCACAAATATGTATTTGGATAAAAGATGTTTTGGTCACATACCTGATGAATTTTATTCAGCTGCAAAAAGGGTGGGCCAACTGCTGAGTTTATAAGGTGAGGTAAACCTGTAGATGCTCCAAGAACTGTTTCAGAAATACAAGACAAAGATTGGTTTATAAGTGAGGCAAGTAAAGATCTTCCTAAGAGTTATTCTGTATGTTTTACCTTTGGGGCTTGTGATTTTTTTTTGCTATACTAAAGGTTGCTGTAACAGAACTTTTCAGTTCAGCCACCTTTGACCTGCAATTAGCAGCATATTAGAGATCAAATTTACTTTCATGGAGCTCCTCTAGAGCTGAGTTTTACTCCAAGACACAGACTACAGCTTTATCTAAAGTGTTTTGAAACTTCAGCATTAGCTAAAGCTTTTCTTTACTGAAGTGTCCACAGTTTCTGGGTATCTTCAATCAGGGGATTATGTCAGTTAGGGAACTGGCTCTTCAAATTATCTCTTCTCATTCCTATTCCTAACACTTTTCACCGTTTGAAATGTGATAAGATTATTTTTGTTTATTTACATCCATCCTAATGAGAAGGCAGAGAAATGGTTTTGGTTAATACCAAGTTGTGGTTTAACCTCAGCTGGGAACTAAACACCATGCAGCTGCTCACACACTCCCACTTCCCAGAGGGCTGAAGAACTGAAAATAAAACTTGTGGGTTGAGATAAGAACAGTTTAATAACCAAAATAAGATAGACTAATAACAATAACAATAAAAGCATAATAATAATAATGAAGAGGAGTCTAACAAAAAGAGAGAGAATTAAAACCCAAGAAAAGGACAAGTGATGCACAATCCAACTGCTCACCACCCAGTGATCTGCAGTGACCCACCCTCCCCAGCCCACTCCTCCCAGCTAATATACAGGGCATGACATGCTATGGTAGTTCAGGTCAGCTGTCCTGGCTACACTCCCTCCCAGCTCCTGCTGCCGCATGCTAACAAAACGTGAGAAGTTGGGAAGTCCTTGACTCCTTAGCAACAGCTACAAACATCAGTATACCACTGGCATTTGTCTCACAATGAATCCAAAACACAGCCCACTTCCAGCTACTAAGCAGAGAATCAGCTCCATCCCAGCTGAAACCAGGGTGTGCTGTTACAAAATGCTGTGCATGCCTATGGTAGCACCCAAATGAATAATGACTTGCACTGGAAACAACAGGAGCAAGACTCTGGCTGCAAAATTGAGACAGGCTCACTGAATTGTCTAAACTGGAAAAGACATTTAAGATTGTAAAGTCCAACCATTAATCCAGCAACACCAAGGCCACTGCTAAATCATATCCCTCAGCACCATATCTACACGGCTTTTACATACTTCCAGGCATGCAGATTCAAACACTGGCCTGGGCAACCTGTTCCAGGGCTTGACAACCCTATCAGTAAAGAAAGATTTCCTAATGTCCAACCTAAACCTCTCCTGGTGAAAAATCAAGCCATTCCATCTTTTCCTGTCACTTGCTGCTTGAAAGAAGAGGCTGACCCCCTCCTCACTCCAACCCCATTTCAGCAAACTGTAGACAGGTCTCCCTTCAGCCTCCTCCTCTCATAGAATCAACCAGGTTGGAAGAGACCTCCAAGATCATCCAGTCCAATCTAGCACCCAGACCTGTCCAATCAACTAGACCATGGCACTAAGTGCCTCATCCAGTCTATTCTTGAACACCTCCAGGGATGGCAACTCCACCACCTCCCTGGGCAGCCCATTCCCATGGCAAATCACTCTCTCTGTGAAGAACTTCCTAACATCCAGCCTAGACCTCCCCTGGCACAACTTGAGACTGTGTCCTCTTGTTCTGTTGAGGTTGCCTGGAAGAAGAGACCAACCCCCACCTGGCTACAACCTCCCTTCAGGTAGTTGTAGACAGCAATGAGATCTCCTCTGAGCCTCCTCTTCTCCAGGCTAAACAACTCCAGCTCCCTCAGCCTCTCCTCCTCTCCAGGCTGAACAACCCCAGTTCCCCCAGCTGCTCCTCACCAGCCCTCTTCTCCAGATCCTTCACAGCTTTGTTGCCCTTCTCTAGATCTAGGGGGGCGGGGGGGATCCAGCATCTCATCCTCCTTCTTATATAGAGGGACCCCAAACTAAACCAATTCTTTGAGGTTGCAGCCTCACCAGTGTTGAGTACAGACTTAGCGTCAGATGTCAACTTGTCACTTGCCATTTTAATGACATCTGCAGGAGCCATTTAATTTCAAACTCATTTCTTATATAAACAGCCAGAAAGCACAGAGCCAATGTGGGGACATTTTTAGGTAACATTCATTTTCCCCTGATACAACAGTGTAGAAATCCACCTCTTGCTTTTGCTTTCATCAAATGTGAAAGAATGTGTGACAGCACAGGTTTTTAAATAGAATTCCTGCTTCTCTCCTTTGCTGAAAGGCTGAAATCACCAAGGACAGGGTTTCTTTTGTTAAACTGACTTCTAAACCCACTTACCAGGTTTAACAGCATGTCCACGCAACTGGGGCTGCAGCAGCATCTGTAACATGGCTGGGTTGTTAAAACTTTTCATGATCTGCACTGGGTTTGGCTCTGGAAGCAAACCTTTCCTATTGTTCCTCATCTCCAATGAAGAGAGATACAAAAGTGTTAGAACCAGGAGGAAACAAAGACGACACCAAAATCTCTCGGACCAGTGTGACAGCGATGCACACATTTCATTTTAGACAGGGAAAAAACCTACCTCCTTCACTGTGCCCTGCTCCTTTTCCCTAAAATGAAACATTCAAACAACTATTCCTCCCCATAAATTTAAGCATATTATTTTCCTTGAGACACATTTCTTGCTTCCCCCTTAAATCAAGACAGTTAGCCAAAAAAGGGGAATGAGAGAGGCACTGTTGAGAAGAACACCACAGACTGTCTCTTAACTCGTCTCTTCTAAAGCTGTGGGCTAAAGCTAGTGGAAATAATGAGACTGTTCTGCTTGTCCTTTTGAGACAGCTTCATATAACACTGATCACATCCAATTTGCTAGGAAATAATCTGATAAAAACATATGGGTGTAAAAAGCTTTCTTCTGCATCAACCACAAAACTAAACTGTTTTTCCTACCTTGAGATTTATCTTAAATTGGACAAATTCTTGTCTATGTTCAGCCAAGTTTTAACCTTGCCAATTGACTCCACTTCCAGTTATTTTTGGTTTGAACTGGAAAAATTTAGCTTACAAAACCTACATTTACTAACACCCCAGAGCTATGTCAGTATAATCTTGTCATGTCCTATGCCCATATTTTACCCTTGTTCCTTGCAGTAAATGCAAGGACACTTGGGAGTTGGAATCACAAAACAGTTTGGGTTGGAAGGCACTTTAAAGATCATCTGCTTCCAACTCCTCAGCCTTAGGCAGAGACACCTCCTCTTTTGCCAGGTTGCCCAAGGTCACAACCGACCTGGCTTTGAACATTTTCGGGCTTGCAGCCTCCACAACTTCTCTGGGCAACTTGTTCCAGTGTCTCATCAGCCTCCAGGTGAAGGGTTTCCGAGGAGGAGAATTGAGCTGTCCAGGTAAGAATAAGTCTAACACTTCTAAAAGCTTGGATTCTCTCCACAGAATTCCACCATGGTGGGGGCTGGAAGGGATCTCTGGAAATTATCTAGTCCAACTCCCCTGCTAAAGCAGGGGCACCTACAGCAGGTTGCTCAGAATCACAACAGTTAGGTAGGTTTGGAATCTCCCCAGAGAAGGAGGCTCCACAACCAATCTGGGCAGCCTGCTCCAGGGCATCACCACTCTCACACCAAAGAAGCTTCTCACATTTACGACTTTCTTGTCCTAAAGCAAAGCAGCAGAATCCCTCTGACCCTACTCAGGCTGCTCAGGATGTTTCAAACTTGTTCTGGAAACAGATTTGCAAGTTTCTTACCATCCTCTGTGCTGCTATGAGTGCTGCTAAGGTGCTTCTGCCCGGTGCTCCTGGAGCACAGTAGGAGACGTGGACTCTCTTTCCTCTGATGGCCATGCCGTCGGTGGCTTCCTGCACCTCCTCAGCCTGCTCTGCAGTTTCGTACTCAACCACCGCAAAGTCACCGATACAACTGTCTTCATCCTGAGCAAACTGAAACAACATTTCCCAACAGACTGAACAGAATGCAGAACTTCAGGGGCTGCCTTGCAGTATTTTCATCTGTTCCTTGCAAAACACTCTGCAAACAGCTGACATCCTGCGTTGGGATCTACAAAAATCAGTATGTTTCTTTCTCAGACTTGCTGAGTATCACATCGCAGAATCCCAGCACGGTGGGGGTTGGGAGGGACCTCTGGAGTTCATTCAGCCCAACTGCCCTTCTAAAGCAGGGTCACCCACAGTAGATTGCCCAGGACTGCAATGCCCAGATGGGTTTTCAAAGTATCCAGAGAGGAGACTCCATAAACTCCCTGTGAGCCTGCCTCATTGCTCCACCACCCTCATGGTGAGAAAGTTTGCTTATGCATTTAGGTGGAACTTCTTGTGTTCTATTTTGTGCCTCTTGCCCCCTGTACTGTTACTGAGCACCACTGAAATGAGTCTGGCCCCATCTTCTTGGCCCCAACCCTGAGGGATACTCCTCCCCAGGTGCAGGACCCCACACTTGTCCTACTTTGAACTTCAAGAGGTTCTTCTCTGCCCAACTCTCCAGCCTGCCCAGGTCTCACTGAACAGCAGCACAGCCTGACAGGATGTCAGCCACTCCTCACAGTCCTGTATCATCAGCAAAGTGTCCGAGAGAACACTTCAGCCCTTCATCCAGGTGACTGCTGAAGGTGCTGGACAAGACTGGAGGCTGTACAAACCCCTGGGGAACAGCACAAGCTACAGGATGTCTGGCACGCATGCTCGACTTGAATCCCCACCTATGCTTCAAGCTCATGGCGAACTCGAGCTACCAAATACATTCCCAACAAAGAAGGAATGAGGAAGAAGCTGCAAATGCAGTTGTAGGCTACAATAATTTGAATTTTCTTTTGCAGGATAGGAATTATAAACTCATTATTGTTCAGCTCTTAAGCCTGCAATAATGAAAATGACATTCATCAGGCTAGATGGCAGCTGTTGAAACATCTAACAATGCAAATTCCATGGATATATACTGCCTTTTAGGAGACTGTGAAGGCTGCGGTCGTATTTAATGCCAAGAGAAGATGCCAGACTGATCAATCAAGCAGACTGGAAACAGGCTTATGTGTCAAACAATGCCCTGGCCTTTGTCTGCAGAGTTTTATAGCAGAATGAGCAGATTTAAATCAAACAACAACAAAAAGGGGGAAAAAAGGGGGTTAGAAGGCAGGGAATAAAGCTCAGGCAAAAAATCTCCAGTCCTAAAATGAACAGAAATGATATACTGATATGAGCTCCGATGGAGAAGGGAGGAAATCTCCACTAGGTTTCACTGGATAAAACAACTTATCCCAAACTCTTAGGTCCCATAAACTTACACTAACAACTGAAAAATAAACCTCAAAGATTTTGAAGAAGAAAAGAGGGTGGTTGGGTCATTAATGTCACTGTTAAAAACTGGTCATGGGAAGTGCTCTCCAGAACTCACATGTTTTTGATACATGACATAGAGACATAGATGGGTATAAGCCATCTGTGTGTGTGTCTGTGTGCACAGACACACTGCATTTTATTTTGACACTGGTTGAGCTGCACTGGTAAGGATCTGAAGTACTTGTGAAAAGAATGGTTTGCAGCTACGGAATGCATTGTAGCTTCAGCACAGAATCCCAGCGTGGTGGGGGTTGAAAGGGACCTCTGGAGATCATCCAGTCCAACCCCACTGCTAGAGCAGGGACACCCACAGCAGCTTGCCCAGCATCACAATGGTCAGGTGAGGTTGGAATCTCTCCAGACAAGGAGGCTCCACAACCTCTCTGGGCAGCCTGCTCCAGGGCTCCAGCACCCTCATAACAAAGAGGTTTCTCCTCCTCTTCAGATGGAACAGGTTCCAGTTTGTGCCTGTTAGCCATTGTCCTGTTGCTGGGCAACACTGGCCCCATCCTCTTGTCCCCTACCCTTTATATCTTGCTGAGCACTGATCAGATCCCCTGTCAGGCTGCTCTTATCCAGGCTCAGCAGCCCCAGGGCTCTCAGTTTTCCCTCCTCACAGAGATGCTCCAGGCCACTCAGTATCTTCACAGTCTCTACTGGACTCTCTCTAGAAGTTCCCTGTCTCTCTGGAACTGGCAAACTCAGAACTGGACCCAGTAGTCCAGATGTGATCTGAGCAGGACAGAAGAGAGGGGGGGAGAATGTCCTTCAATCTGCTGGTCACACTCTTAACACACTCCAGGAGGCCATTGGCCTTCTTGGCTACAAGGGCACATTGCTGGCTCATGGTGAGCTTGATGCCCACCAGCAGTCCCAGTTCCTTCTCCACAGATTTGCTTTGGAGTAGGTCAACCCCTCACCCATACTGCTAGACAGTAATCTGTACTGAAATATTCTGGAGAGCTTTTGAAGAACCAGAGCTGATGGGGGTTTTGCTCAGGGAGGAAAGCCAGAGTGTATGAACACCACAAGTGCAACAGTTTAGATGATGGAGAACACACATATACATGTATCTGTATTCTTTCAGACTAGATCTCAGGAAGAAATGTTATACACTGAGGGTGGTGATACTCTGGCCCATGTTTCCCAGAGTGATGGTAGATGCCCCATCCCTGGAATCATTCCAGGTCAGGTTGTTTGGGGTTCTGAGCAACATGCTCTAGTTGCAGATGTCCCTGCTGACTGGAGGAGGGTTGGACTACACTACCTTTAAAGGTCCCTTTCAACTCAAACCATGCTATGATTCTGTGATTTAAGAAGGAAGGCAAAGGCCCATTTTTAAGTGCCTCTGACTGTCTGGTAGAATGCTATTAATGAAGAGCATCTTTATCAGAGTTTGTTATTCTTCAAACCTCAGTTTTTAAAGCTTGCTGAAAAATTATTGGGGGAGCTGATAACAGCCTCTAGATTATGACAGCTGGAAACATCCCTCAACTAAAGACTTTAAAAGATTATTCTGTTTAGCTAATTAAACAAAAGATTGAGCAAGTAACTTGATTACAGCACTTAATACCTTCTTACAGGAAGAAAATGATTGGGAGCAAAGGCTCTCCCAGTCATCAGTGAGGTGAAGTTTCAGGCAGATACATTCAACTAAGGAAACTGGCACAAGTGCAAAATCACAAGTTTTGGAAGTTTCTGGAAAGAGCTGTTTCCAATTTATCCATCTGCTGGTAGATTTGGATCAAGCAAGTGTAAGGATGTAGTTTAGTCAGCTGCAACTTCCTGAAGCTTCAAAAGAGGACTAGGGAAAATGTCATGGACTGCAGGTGGTCAGGCTAGACAGCCTGATGGACCTTCTGGTCTTAGATACTGAGAATCTCTGAGGCTTATCCCTGAAGCTAATCTCTGAGCAGCCTTCTAAGGTACGTGAGAGAAAAACAAAACCCAAACCCAGTAACAACAACAAAGCCACCACCACACAAACTAAACCAAGTAAAAGAAACCCAACAACTAAAATCATACCCAACTGTGTGACTTTAACACAGGCTTTCTCTCTTAGTGCCTCTGTATGGTCTGCACCGCTACTATAAGCAACATTTCATCCGTGGTCATGGTCACAAGCCATGACGATGAGAAGAAAACCTTCACATCTGCAAAGGCTTTTAAGGATCTACCTCATTTCAACTACACTATCACCTAGAAAGGTTGGACCAGATGATTCTTGGGGTCCATTCCAACATGGTATTCTGTGATTCTCTGGTACCTCTTCTGTACCTGCAAGCTTTCCAAATGATCTACCACTTCTGTCACTGACAAGCTCAGCCCACTTGAAGATCCAAGCCTACACCTTCTTCAGTTAGAGAAAAAACAATTTTGGTATTTGCAGAGGTTTCTAAAATATATTCATTAAAAACATAGAATCATAGATTGGTTTGGCTTGGAAGGAACCTTTAAAGGCCATCTAGTCCAACGCCCTGCAGTCAGCAGGGATGTCTGCAGCTAGGGAAGGTTGCTCAGAGCCCCAAACAACCTGACCTGGAATGGTTCTGGGGATGGTCTTCTACCACCTCTCTGGGCAACCTGGGCTGGTTTCTCACCACCCTCAGTGTAAAAGATTTCCTCCTCAGCTGCAGAATAAAATTCACAGAGATACAGCATTATAGATATGTTCTCCATCATCTAAACTGTTGCACTGATGGTGTTCGTACACTCTGGCTTTCCTCACTGAGCAATAAACCCATCATCAATGTTTCCTTTAAAAGCTCTCTAAAATTAATTCCAGTAAGATATATGAGGAGGGGATGTCTTCTAAGCATTTTACTGGCATTTCATGAGAGTGGTCTCCTGCAGATGTCCTAGATGACATCAACTATTCACTTCAAACTCATACCAAGAAAAGCATCTGTACCACAGCATATACTGCAATGCAGATGCATAAGCACTCACTAGTTAAATGAATAGTAAAAGAATAAGGCAACAAACAGTAAAGATGCAAATACAGAGCCACTTAAATCATGGTCATGACCTTCCAAGAGACACAAAACCCAACATACCTGACAGAAAACAGGTTTATACTTCAGTGAGAAAGCTTGGAGCAGATCTTTTGAATCGGCATGGTCTTTTTGTAATTTATCTACACAAAGGCACTTGGAGTGAATAAGATTTGTGGTCAGCTGGTTCACATCCATCCACTGTGCAAAGAGAGTGCTCTCCTCTAACTGTTTCCCCAGAAGTTCCAGTCTGGCCTTGGCAGCAGAGTCCTTCTTCATATATTCCACAAAGCCATAGCCCTTGGAATGGCCAGTAACTTCGTTGTACACCAAAAAACACCTCTCGACGTTGCCGTAGGCACGCACGAGTTCTTCAAACTCTTCCAGCGTCAAGGAAATGGGCAAATTGGTGATGCAAAGCAAAGCATCTGTTGGTTGGAGCTGCACAGATATTTCCTTCCCCCGAAGAGAATACTGGTGGAACTTCTGAATGGCATTTTGAGCTTGCTCTCCATTCAACAGAGTGACAAAGGCTGCAAGAGACCAGAACAAGTGACACCACCTATGACAGCTCCTCCCCAGCTACAGAGGTAATGACCACGTCTCTCCCTGCACCCGGAACCTACCAGTGTAAGTCACAGGACAAACAAGAGTTTAGGATATACCCTGAAGGTGCAATAGATACAGAGATGCTGTAATATGTACATTAAATTTTGGCATTATCAACTGGATGTCACAAGCAATCACCTCAAAGAGTGACTGCAGAAGCACAGACATGACCTCAAAACTTGGAATATTTTCAGTTTGGGAAATAAAAAGGAAAGGAGGCCATGGGGAGACTTTCTGGTTCTCTCAACTCTGTGAAAGGAGGTTGGAGCCAGGTGAGTGTTGGTATCTTCTCCCTAGTAACAAGTGATAGGAGAACAGGAACAAGTGATGGGCATTCAACCGCTTTCCTGGGCAGCTGATTCCAGTTTATGAGAATCCTTTCAGTGGATAGGTTTCTTCTAATGTCCAACCTAAACCTTCCCTGGGGCAACTTGAAGCCATTTCCCCTCACCCTATTACTTGTTTCCAGGGAGAAGATCCAACATTCACCTGGCTCAAGCCCCCTTTTGAGGCAGTTGTAGAGAGTGAGAGGGTCTCCTCTGAGCCTTGCTTTCTTTCTGGCTCTATTCTACTCTCCAGTATCCTGAGATTGTGTCACATTTCTCTAACAATGGTATTCTCAAAGAGCTACACAGAAGATGTAAACACCTTCTATACTTACACCTCTAAGTAGCTTATCAATATCTAAAGGGCAGGGTGTGAAGAAACACCATCATCCTCATGAAATTCTGACAGCAATCTATCACAGCTACAGCAGTAAGATTTCATCCTGCAAACCAGGGTTTTCTCAGGAGACAGCCCAGGATGTGGGCCCTACCGTGATCCGGAAGGACAGGAACATGATGTTGGACAGGAATGACCCACGCCTGGGGCAGCGTGGCTGAAAAGCTGTCTGATGGAATAGGACCTGGGGGTGTTCACAGAATGCAGCAGGTTGGACAGGACCCTTGAAGGTCATCTTACCCAATGGGACGAGATTTAACAAGGCCAAGTGCAGGGTTCTGCACTTTGGCCACAACAACCCCAAGCAGTGCTACAGGCTGGGGACAGAGTGGCTGGAGAGCAGCCAGGAAGAAAGGGACCTGGGGGTGCTGGTAGAGAGTAGGCTGAAGATGAGCCAGCAGTGTGCACAGGTGGCCAAGAGGGCCAATGGCATCCTGGCCTGTATCAGGAACAGTGTGGCCAGCAGGACAAGGGAGGTTACTCTTCCTCTGTACTCAACACTGGTCAGGCCACACCTTGAGTACTGTGTCCAGTTCTGGGCTCCTCAACTCAAGAGAGATGTTGAGGTGCTGGAACATGTCCAGAGAAGGGCAACAAGACTGGTGAAGGGCCTGGAACACAAACCCTATGAGGAGAGGCTGAAGGAGCTGGGGTTGTTTAGCCTGGAGAAGACGAGGCTAAGGGGTGACCTCATTGCTGTCTACAACTACCTGAAGGGAGGTTGTAGCCAGGTGGGGGTTGGGCTCTTCTCCCAAGCAATCAGCAACAGAACAAGAGGACACAGTCTCAAGTTGTGCCAGGGGAAGTATAAGCTGGATGTTAGGAGGAAGTTCTTCACAGAGAGAGTGACTGGCACTGGAATGGGCTGCCCAGGGAGGTGCTGGAGTCACCGTCCCTGGAGGTGTTCACTTAGTGCCGTGGTCTGGTTGACTGGATAGGGCTGGGTGCTAGGTTGGACTGGATGATCTTGGAGGTCTCTTCCAACCTGGCTGATTCTATTCTATTCTATTCCTGCACTGAGCAGGGACATCTCCAACTAGATCAGTTGCTCAAGGCCACATCAAGTTTGGCCTTGAACATCTCCAGGGATGGGGACATCAATCAGCAACTGGTCAAGCGTTGGTCAACAACTGGCTGAAGATGAGCTAGCGTATGCCCAATGCCATCTTGGCTTTGGCCCACAGAGACCAAGCTATGTGACAGCATCTATTGCTCTGCCTCTCAGTCCAAGTCCTGGATTTGTCTCATTTAGCTTCTTCGCTGTTGCAAACCACATAGCTGACTTCTTCGCTTAGGAAGCTTTCAGTCATCATGGCAGATGATGCTCCTCACTAGTTACACCACGGAATTAAAACACATGACAGTGGAAGATCTCAAATTCTTACCTGTTCTTTTATTTCTGTCCACATAACAATACTTGATTTCATAATCTTTAAATAAGTCATGGATTTCCTGAAAGAGAAAAGTACAAGTAACATCAGATAAACAATTCACCAGATAAAAAAAAACAAAAACCAACCAAACCCCTAACAACTTTCCCAATAAACAAAATCTTACCATGGAAACACCACCAAATATTTGGTTTTAAAGACAGCTGATGACACTACTGCGGCAATGTTTTATTCTCATATAAAAAAATGCCCCACTGAGTTTGATTCATTTTTCATTATATAAAGTCACATAAGCACAATGGAGTGTCCTGCTGAGTGGCTTCTGATAAAGATGGGTAACATCACAGCTCATTAAACACCAACTCCAAGTTCTCTGAAGCACAGCTAACATAGTTAAAACACCACACAGACAAGAAATACTGGCACCATCACATCATGTAGTCTACTGAGGGCAGACAATGCTGCCATAAAGTGAAATGCAACAGTTGCTTTATGTGCCTCTAACTGCTCAGGTTCACTTTAGCAGATTTTCACTCTTTTAATAATGAATATTCTTTCAACCAGCAGATAACTGTGCCCAGAATACCCCCTGGAAAGTATCCTCTATCAATTACTGCACAGATGCTCAATGAAGAATTGATCCCAAGAGTATTGTCTGCTTCCACTAATTAATGGGGAGAGCGCAGAGGTGGGTTAGGAGCAAGTGGAAGAGCTGTGCACCAGTTTGCTGCAGCAAGAGCAAGGTGCATGCAGGTGCCCCACAAAGAACATGAATGTGATGGGTTCCGTGGTGAGAACACAGAAATGAACATTAATCAACCCCCAGAAGAAACCAAAGTAGTAACCTGGATATACAGAATCAGAGAATCATTTCAGTTGGAGAAGACCTTTAAGGTTATCAAATCCAACCATGATCTAACTCAACCAAGGCTGGGGCTAAATCATGTCCCTCAGCATCATATCTCTGCGTCTTTCAAACACCTCCGGAGATGAGCATTCAACCACTCCGTGGACAGCTTGTCCTACTGTTTGAGAACCCTTTCAGTGAAGACCTTTCTTCTAATTTCCAACCTAAACCTGCCCTGGGGCAACTTGAGGCCATTTCTTCTCATCCTATCACTTGTAACTAGGGAGAAGATACCAATGGTCACCTGGCTCCAAACTCATTTCAGAGAGTTGAAGAGATCAAGGTCTCCTCCTGAGCCTTCTTTTCCCCATAAGGAGAAGAAGAGAGAATATGTATCCTTTTATTTGGCCAAGTCCCGTACATCACAATGAAAAACCAATGAGTAAGCAAAATAATCAATCAATTTTGTCTGAATCAAAAAGTGGTGGGGGTTGGAAGGGGCTTCTAGAGCTCACCCAGTCCAACCCCCTGCTAAAGCAGGGTCACCCACAGCAGCTTGCCCAGCATCACAATATCCAGGTGGGTTACGGAATCTCTCCAGTGAAGGAGACTCCACAACCTCTCCAGGCAGCCTGCTGCAGGGCTCCAGCACCCTCACAACAAAGATGTTCCTATTTATGTTTAGGTGGAACCTCCTGGTTTATGGGCTGTGCCTGTCGTCCCTTGTCCTGTCACTGGGCACTACTGACAAGAGTCTGGCCCCATCCTCTTGCCCCCCACCCTTCAGCAGACAATTTCCAGGAGCCCAGCCTATTTGCCAGTTTGCTAACCCAATATACAGCCCAGAGGTTAACTGGGTTCTCCATGAGTGGTGTCAGGTGCATAGCTTTTAGTCAAGCGAGCAGCAATCTCTGGTTTCAGTAGTTAACAGCTGTCAAATACTGCATAAATAAAATATGGCAGCACTTCACAAGCTACCAGCACCCTCTGATCAGAAGTGATAAAGATGTGGTTTCTGAAAAGCAAAATATACCAGGCACAATTCAAAGATTCAAGCCAGGAAGACGATTGGAGAGTTGGCATCCCACTAAGAATGGTGGCATCCCACTAAGAAGAACAGTGGTTCCTTCTGACTCACAAGAGACTGAGAAGACACTTCCTGCAGTTTTGTACAGCTCAGCTCTATCTTCATAGATTCACAGAACGGTTCAGGTCGAAAGAGATCCTAAAGATCACCTAGTTCCAACCCCTCTGCAATGGGCAGGGACACCTTCCTCTAGACCAGGGTGCATCCAGCCTGGCCTTGAAAACCTCCATGGAGGATGACCTCCCTGGGCAACCTGTCCCAGCATCTCACCACACTCACTGTGACAACTTTCTTCCTAATCTCCAGTCTAAATCTCCCCTCCTCAAGCTTAAAGCCATTCCCTCTCATCCCGTCTTGGCACTGAAGGCTTTACAAAACTCCATCATTCCTGTTCCACTCAGAACAAGGAGGACACATTTAACTTTTTACTTCCTCTATTATTTTACAGAAGTCACACTGAACATTTTAGATGATGATGAAGTAGCAGGAAATATTTCTAACAGCTACCAATACTCTTTTGAAAGTCATCTGTAAATCAGATGATTCCATGTGATTTCCCAGTAACTGCCTGGAAGTTTAATTGAGAGGGAGAATAACTGAATTGAACATATGGTGCTGAGGGACATGGTTTAGCACCAGACCTGGTAGAGCTAATGGTTGCATTTGATGACCTTAAGAGTCTTTTCCAACCAGAACAGTTCTATGATTCTGTATCTTCCTGAGATAATTAGGAGGTCTCACATAAAAAATTATGAGAACACAAGGAAAGTATAAAATAAAAACCTAATTTAAACAAAGTTTAGTAAAGATCATCATAGAATCACAGAATGGCAGGGTTACAGGGGACCTCTGGAGATCATCCAGTCCAACTCAACTGCCACAGCAGGAACACATGCAAATGGGTCTTAAAAGTCTCTAGAGGAGACTCCACAGCCTCTCTAGGAAGCCTGATCCAGGGCTCCTTCATCTTTACAGTAAAGAAGTTTCTCTTTATGTTGAAGTGGAAATTCCTGTGTTGCAGTTTGCATCCCCTGCCCCTAAAACACCACTACAAAGAGCTGGCCCTTTCTTCTTGACGTATACTCTTCAGATATTTAGAAACATTCATAACATCCCCTCTCAGACTGCTCTTTTCCAGGCTAAATGGCCCCAGGGCTCTCAGCCTTTCCTCACCAGACGTGTTCCAGCCCCTTCATTGTCCTCTCAATCCTCCATTTGACACTCTCTAGTATATCTCTGTCCCCCTTAAACTGGGGAGACCTGTACTGGACACAAAATTCCAGATGTGGTCTCACCAGGGCAGAGCACAGGGAAGAAAAACCTCCCTTGATCTGCTGGTCACACTTTTCTCAACACACCCCAGGAGACCATCAGCCTTCTTGGCCGCAAGGGCACACTGCTGTCCCATGGATAACTTCTTGTCCACGAGGAATCCAAAGTTCTCCACAGGAGGTGCTGTCCAGCAGGTCAAGCCCTAATCTGTACTGGTGCAGGAAGATGCTCATGCCAAGTTGGGAAAGAACCACATTTCATAACTCTGCCAGGTCTGTTCAATAGGCTCTTCTGGGAGGGAGCTTCTTCTTAAGCTTGCATAGTCCCCATGGCAGGGCTGAAACCTTTTCCTGTGGAACTGAGTTTCTGCAGCATTTCAGTTACAGAATCTTTCATAGAATTGTGAAAACTAAAACTAAACCAGGCCATGCTGACTCTGAAGCGAATGTGCACTCCTTCAGATGAAACAGATCTGTAAATATCTGGGGACATCAGACTACAATTCTTTGTATTTTCAGAACTACTAAGCTGGTTTCTGAACCCAGGCACTTCTCTGAACTTCAACATATTTCAACACTTTGGCCTGTCAGAAAAGAGCAAACTCTACCACCACTGTAATATCATTAACAGCTTCTATTCCTAGCAGCTCAAGCAGAACTGTCACAAGAATGCTTTACCCACGACTCCCAACCAGGTTCTGCTGAGCACCACCAAGCATTGTGTAACAGCACTGTGTGGAGCTGTCTCCTTGGTATGAGCAGATACCCACCATTTGGGCCAGGATGGAGTATTTGCTCTGGCAGGAGAAGCAGGTCCTCCAAGTCAGGTACATTCCCTGCTGTGGCAAGGAACGTAAGCAGAGGGCTGTCTCCCTCAGCACAGCAGAAACAAACAGCTGTGCTTTGCTGCCTGCTCCCCAGCTCCCAGCCCCCTGCTGGCTCACACACTCGGGGAGCCTGGCCACTGCACCCCAGCCCAGCTACAACAGACCACTCACTCTCAGGACCCACTACACACCACTGCAAACACCCATGGAAGAGCTACCTGCCCATGTTCTGTGACAAGAAAACCTTTTGCCTTCCCTGGGTCAGCCTTGACACAGCTGTGAGAGAAAGGTAACACAGCTGCTGCCATCTCCTATCACAGCAGGGAAGGGATCCTGTCCCTCTGCTCTGCTGAGACTCACCTGCAGTGCTGGGTCCAACCATGGAGTCCTCAGTACAGGAGAGACTGCTGGAGTGGGGCCAGAGGGGCCACAGCAATGATGGGAGGGCTGGAAGCTCTCTGCTGTGAGGGCAGGCTGGGAAAGTTGGGGTTGTTCAGTCTGGTGACCTTTCAGGACTTAAAGGGGCTGATCAGAAAACTGGAGACAGACTCTTAAGCAAGGTCTGTTGTGAAGGACAAGGGGTGATGGTTTGAAGTTGTGATGGTTTGGGTGTTACCCACCCCCAACACTTAAGAAAACCACCCAGACTAGACTCAGTCACTGGAAATTAAAGAATGAAGCTATATTTACAGCTTAGCACAATATACAAGCAGATATTTACCATGTATACAGCTATACACAGAGATATGCAAGTTAAACAGTAATACAGAAACACAACTGCCCTCCCAGAAACCAGAGTCCCCAGGAGGGGCTCTCAACCACCCTTCCACCTTCTTCCCACCCCTCTACTTTACCCCAGACTTTGCCTTACGTTCAAGGTGAGTTTGGAGGGTTGGCCAGGGGGGTTAGGAAGCAGACAGATTAGTCACACAGACAGCAAGTTAGGTTAGAGGAGTGCAGCCCAAAAGCCCAGAGAGCAAACTCTGTGTTATCTGTGTTTGTGTTCCTGCTCTTATACATCTCAGCAAGCCTAAGAGTGAAGTAGACATCACCATTGTTTCCTTTTCACAGCCTATAATCTAATTCTTCTCACCAAAACATTCTAGCCAGCTTCAAACTAGCACAAAACTAAATCAGGGAGATTTAGACTAGATCTAAGATGAATTTTTGTACACTGATAGTGGTAAGACAGACGGGTCCTGGCTGCCCAGAGAGGTAGTAGATCCCTGGAACCATTGCAGGTCAGGTTGTCTGGGGCCTTGGGCAACCTGCTCTAGCTGCAAATGTCCCTGCTGAGGGTGTTTGACTGGATGACCTTTAAATGTCCTTTCCAACCTAAGCAATTCTATGACAGTTTTAGCAAAGCAGCAGGAATAAACCCAACGTTAGCACCACACACAAGCCGTGGCTGCCATCCCTAGTGCCACCACTTTGCCCACACACCCAAGCTGTCTGTTGACTCTCGGCACTTGCTCCATACAACATTTACAAACCTTCCCCTAAAGGATTTTTCCCTCTTTTAGAAAAGAATTAGCTTACCAGTCCAAAAAAAGTGACTGCTGATCACAACCACCGTACGAAGTCTAACTAAGACGACAACACCCACTAGCATGAAGGTCTACCTGCCTTGAGTGCCCAGCACTCAACATCAGGCTAGATTCTGACAAGAACAACTGTAAGCAGTTACAAAGTTATCTGGCAGACACGCGGCAAGTCATGCTTCCCACCAAGTTTCAACTATTTGTACTACAAACACTCTTTGCAGTGGTACCTATCTTGGCCTGTCATTACTGAACTCCTTGGATAACTCCTAGTTGGCTTCTGAGCCAGATGTAAAATTGAACACCATCTCTTGGGCATTGAGGTGTCTCTGTACCTGGCCAGGCAGCTCCTGAGGAACACAGCCCTGGCCAAAGCAAGGATGCTATGTACCACGGAAACGTAGAGGGAGAAAGAGCTTGCTCTGAGTAGCAGTTGCCTAAACATGTGGGCTGTGCCAGCAGCTCTAACTAAACATCTTAGAACAGAAATGTAACCAGTTTTGCTAAGCTACTACACAGCCTCTTAAACCTCCAACATTCTTAAAAGCAGACAGTGAAAGCTGACTAAAAACATCAGGAAAAATAAAAATCCTAACTAGAAAATAATCAGTTCCCACTTCAAAAACAGCAGAAAAAAAAACAAACCCAATTATAGCAAATGGAATTTAAGAGAAATCACTGGGAAAGGCAATCTGAATATACTTCTAAAAATAAGTTATTATTTACTACTGTAAGAAAAGTGATCTTGCAATACCTCAGTTCTTAGTATCATCGAATCATTTTGGTTGGAAGAGATCTTTAAGATCATTGATCATAACCATGAACCCAGCAATCCCAGGTCACCACATCTACACAGCCTTTCAATCCCTCCAGGGATGGGGACTCTACTGTTGCCCTGGGCAGCCTCTTCCAGGGCTTGACAACCCTTTGTGGGAAGAAATTATGCCTCATGTTTCTGGCCAGTTCTGTCTTGTCTCAGGTGGAAAAACTGGCAACATAAGGTTTTACCACATACTATCAATGTACAATTTTAATCTCTCAGGTGGAAAGAATTCCCTCCTTTGAGGGGATCTGTCCAGAAGCTTTATCACCCCCATTGTTCTAAATACAAACACGGAAGGGGTCATTAACAGGCACATTTGCTCTTCATACCCAGAATCTCATAGTGCAAGAAAAGAAACACACCAGCAGTCAAAGGATGGTTTGTACTGGAAGAGACCTTAAAGACCATCTATTTCCAAACCCCTGCCATGGACAGGGACACCTTCCACTAGATGGAGTTGCTCAAGGCATCATCCAATGTGGCCTTGAACATCTCCAGGTAGAGGGCATCCATGACCTCCCTGGGCAACCTGTTCCAGTGTCTCAGCACCCTCATTAGAAAGAATTTCTTCCTAATATCCAGTCTAATTTTCCCCTTTTCCAGATTACATTCTTTCCCCCTCCTCCTATCACTATGAGCCCCTGTAAAAAGTCCCTTCCCAGTGTTTTTGTAGGTCTTTTCAGGTACTGAAAGGCTGCCATAAGGTCCTCCTGGAGCCTTCTCAGTCATCACCTGGAATACACAATGTATATAGTCTACAACTACAGCACCCCAACCCCAAGTATTTATCTCTCTCTAGATATAAATCTGACTTGTGTTGTTCTGGCAACAAAAATATTTAGCAGTTCTAATGGTGCCTGCTCAGATTTCTACAGTAAGCTTTGGTGGTGTTTCCAATATAAACACTGTACAAGCCTGGTCTGTAACTCAGCTCTTGGGAAGTAGCTAAAGGTCTACATTAACTGTCTGAGCGGGTAATAAGCAAGGGAATATGGACAAGGTTTAAAGTAACAATCTGTTACTGAGGGAAAATCTGAGAGTCTGTTGGAGAGTAAGAAGTGGAGGACACAGCATCCACAAGAGGGCTGGAGAACAAAGTACAAGGAACAATGTGAAGGGCAATTTTAAACAGGTCTTGTCTACTGATGACCACAGAGGTAGGAAGTCCTCAAATTTTCACCAGCTGGGCATCAAATAATGCCAGATAAACCCTTCCTTGCTCCTAACAAGTAAGGTTTTAGACTATAGAATGTTCTCTACTCAGGACATGGTTCACTGGCCACGGTGGTCTTAGACTGAAGGTTGGACTCGATGATCCTAAAGGCCTCTTCCAACTGAAACAATTCTATGAGTCTTTGACAAATTCTCAAGTTCTTTTTTTCACTGTTGCATTAAAGAAAGTTCTCAGATGAACAATGGCTGTAGGATCAGGTTTAAGATGTATAGCTCATGTCCACTTGCCCAGGCATTGAGCACTGAGGTGTGCCCAAAAGGTTTTGCTCAGCACATTCCCTCTTCACTTCCATGAACAGACACAAACTACAAAATGTGAAATAAAATCGGCCTGTAAACTGCCTTCACAGTGAACCTCTGAGTTGAGAATTGACTCATTTTTCTAAGCCCACACCCTCCAAAGTTAAGTAAGAAAATGTTAAGATACAAGAATAAGTTTCTCAATGCCCTTATGATGGATGTGGGATGAAAACCCTATTTCTCTGATCTTACAGAGATGTATTGGTAAGAGGAACACTATGAGACTGGAAATTGATTTCATCATCCTGGGTATACTGGGCTGTATGCAAGCTAAATGAAAGATGAAAAAAGCCACAGAAGGGGTAACATGAGAGAGCAGAAGCACAAAGCAAAAGAAAAGCAATAAAGGAAACCAAAAAGCACGCACATCCTAAGGCATGAGAGCTCCTCACTCTCCAGCAAGTATGTCTTTCATGTTCAGTCAGTGTGACAGAGGACTAACTAAAACACAAAGGCCTCTTCTACTTAAATGTCTGGCATACAACAGATGGGGAGAGAGCACTTCCTCAAATCATCACAGTTCATTAAAGGCTTTCCATCAAAAAGGAACAAGGAAAAATTGTAGCTAATTCAAGGAGAAAGAAAGAAAACCAAGCAACACACAACCCCACCAGAAATAGCATCATGCTAAGTAGACATTTGTCTTCTGATGGGGAACAGGCACTAGTGGAAAAAAAATGGATGGGTACATCAGGTCCCAGAAGACAAAATTAATCCCTGTTCTGTGTGGACTGCACCAGTTCCTTATCAACACCCAAATGTTTCATCTTTCATTAGATTCTGTCATGCCAAAGAAGAAGTGCAGAACATTAAAATAATTAATCAGCCCTATTTTAGTTCATGTCCTACATTAAAGTAGACCATCCTTTCTGTAAGATTGATTTTCTGGCCTCAGATGCTCAAGAAGAGAAGCAGAAATGCGAAGGCAATATGGTGGCATTTGAAGATAATCGAGCACAAAGAAAACTGCTTGAAAGCAAAGGTTTCTCCCACAGCACCGGCTCCTTAGCTGCAGAGAGGGGAATCCACAAGCAAACAGACCCTGCTGGTCAGCTCACCTGAGCTGTGAAGAGTGGAGATTTTACTACACATCTCGGTAATGATTAGCAAGGAATCATCATTTACATTGGGAAAGGCCTTTAAGATCAGCAAGTCCAACCATTATCTAACTCTACCAAGTCTAAACCACGTGCCACAGCACCACTTCTTGGCATTCTCCAGGAATGGGAATTCAGCCACCTCCTTGGGCAGCCTGTTTCAGTCTTTGAGAACCCTTTCAGTGAAGTTTCTTCTGATGTCAAATCTAAACCTTCCCTGGCACAACTTGAGGCTGGTTCTTCTTGTCCTATCACTTGCTACTTGGAGAAGAGACCACATCTCACCGGGTCCAACCTCCTTTCAGGGAGTTGTAGAGAGCCAGAAAGTCTCCCCTCAGCCTCCTTTTCTCCAGGCTGAGCAACCCCAGCTTCCTTAGCTGCTACTCACCAGACCTGTTCTCCAGACCCATCACCAGCTTTGCTCCCATTCTCTGAACACACTCCAGCACTGCAATGTCCTCCTAGTAGTGACAGTAGGACGACCCAAGGTTTATTCTTCCTGGGTACAAACTGGTATGTCATGGTGCCAGACTGCTGATTTCATCTCAGTTATGAGCCCCTGCTCCCATGGAAGTTAATCAGACACAAATAAGGAACCAGTAACAGTGAAAAAACAATGACCTGGGGCAATCAAACCCAATTCTTCTAATCTATGTGGGTAATTACAAAGGCAAAACAAATTGTATGTCTTGCCATACAATACTCTAGCAAAACAAAACTTTAAAACCTCCTGTCTAGCACTGTATAACTTCACTCACACTGGTCCCGCTCACGTTCTTGGCATCTCCTTAGCAGTTGAGGAGAGAAGAGGTTATTGTTTCCTTCCCTCACTCTGCCCAGAGAAGTCCTCCTGCCTCCTAGAGCACTCCCTGCAGCTCTCAGGACCTTCAATTCATGACACACGCCTTTGAACACTCACTTCAAATAGCATGACTCTAAGTCCATCTTACAGAGAGCTGCACTTGGTGGAGAGAGTAACCAGTAACCTTAAAGAGCTTGCACAAGTGACTCCAGGTGACATTGTTAGTACCTACGGAATCCAGAGAGCAATGGGAATTTTCAGTCCCTTTACCTGATACAGAAGACAGCTGGGTAGATCTGACAGAGGATGAGTAGACAGAATCTTGTAGAGTAATAGGTTAGACTTGGTGATCCTGAAGGTCTTTTCCAACCTGGATGCTTCTGTGATTCTATGAAAGGGATTAGCTGATTGACCAGAGAAGACAGCTCAGGGAGATGTACCCACACAAGGCAATCACAAGAGATGTCCAACCAAGACAGTGCTAATTCATTGCCAAGCACGGAGCAGAATGAAAGGAACGACTACAACCAAGCTTACCTTTAAATCTCTGTCTTCATTTAGTCAGTTGCTCTGTCACTCAGTGCCCACCCCCACCCCAGGAAGGGGAAGGAGGAGAAGGGAAGGAGACCCACAGGTTGAAATGGAAAGAGATTTAATAAAATTATAATTAAAAAAAAAAAAACAAACTAATATTAATACTAATAGCAACTACACAAGGTTATACTCAGCTCACATAGTGTTTGCAAGCTGCTCCCAGCAGTGATGTCAAGCACTGTAAGCACCACAGCTCCAACAAAAACATGCTTACAGCACACAGGAAACTGGCCTCCAGAGCAGGATGATGGGCAAGCCCTTCCAGGGGAGGTGGCTATCAGGAGGAAAGGCTGTCCCCAGTAAACTTTCTAATTTAGTGTGAGTTTGATGTTTATGGTATAGAACACTTCTGTTGGCCAGTATGTGTCAGCTGCCCCAGCCTTAGCATCTGGCTGACTCAAAACTGCTGAAGACTGATCACTGTGGAGACCTGCACATAACATGGCCAGACACAAATGAAAACAAAGTTGTCTTACCAGCATTTCTCCTGCTGAATCAGGTGTTGCAATGTTCTCTAAAAGCTCTCCTGTGCAGAGATCAATTCTATGATTCTAGCCCAGCGAAACTAGGACAGTCTCCTTGCAGATTCTTGACACAACCATCAGTCTTACCACAGCACTGTATCAGAAGGATATTAATGCTAACAAGAACAGACCCAAAATCAGTTATTTTTCAAGAAGACTGTCACCAATGAGACAATCTTGTCTGTCTTACTGTAAAACATCACGTTATCACTGCCCTGCTGGGATTCCTTGGATCCTGCCTATGGCCCTGCATCCTAATGAAGCCATAAAATGATCATTCTGGGAAGATCAGGTGACACTTCCCTGCTTTTGCAAGAATTACAAGTTAGAGGAGTTTGTTGTCCACAGGCTGCAAGAAGAGAGGAGATCATTGCTTTAGAGAGCACACCCTGTATCTAAAGACTGAAATGCACATTGCTGGTGCAAGCAGTGAAACTCCATGGAGGAACAAGGCAAGCTGTGACCTTCCACGCAGCCTAGTCCACACTTGGCACTGAATTCTTCTTTCAAGAAGAACCTCACTTCAACATCTGAAATATATTCAGAATAAGACCTAAAGGTCCTGTATCCGCAGTGCATGGTGTGTTACCAGACCACAGCTCACCCAGAGCTTCAAAGCAAGAAGATCAGATAGAGAGGAGACAGGAATCGAATCTGGTGAGCTGTTCTACTCACAACGCTGAGCCAGCCAACAGGAACCAGAGCAGTAACAAGTGTGTTTCTATCTAATTTCACAGGCTCAGCAATCTAAAAAGTAACAAAAATGTATCTGTATCAATGGTGCCTCATCTCAAGACCCGAGGAGGTGACAGCAACAGCTTATGCCCATTTTTAAGTGACTATCACGCCACACATTTGCTAACATGCACAGCTCAGGCACTGTGCTGAAGAATCGAGGATGAATATGGGAAACTATCTGGCAGTGCTGGAAGACTTCATGGGGCAGGTCAGTACAACACCATTTGACTTGCCAACTGAAAAATAAATGGAGACTCTGCCTTCAAGAACAGTAAAGTGTTTACCAGAGTTCTGTCACAAAAATACCTTTCTCCAAGTCTGTAGTAAGAGAACTGCTTGAAGAAATTGCTCTGAAGACCAATACAAAAAGAAGCTTCTTTAAGACTTAATTTGTTCCCCCTTTGGATTAGTTTCATGCTGACACACAACGAAAAAAAAGTTCATAAGGGAATGCTGACTTACTTGGCATGACAGACTGCAAAGCGCTTTCTTTGGGCCATCCTTCCTCCTGAAAACAGGCTCTGGATTTCCTCAAGAACACAGATGTTGCCAAAGGCCTTTCAAGAGAAATACTGCTTGCCAAGATTCAAAGGTGGGCAACCTTTGCCCCTTAACAGCCACCTTGCACCTGAAGTACCGAACACTTCTGACACTCAAAGTTCTCTCTGTTTGGTTTCTAAGACTACAAACCTGTGGTACTCTTGTTTCTGGTTCAGAGACTTCATAGCTAAGGTGCATTTTTCTGTGGCCATAAGAGCAATTTATTTATTTTTTAAATTCCCTTTAACCCAGGTGGAACTCCAAAGGTAGCAGAAGATTTCAAGTACCAGAATAAATTTCGAAAGTTAATATATAGCCATAATTGGCAGAGGAAAATGTTTATTACCTAATTCCATCTGGGGAAAAACAAAAAAAAACCCAAACAAAAAAAAAACCCAAAAAACAGGAGTTCTGTACTCCTTTTGGAGATGATGAACCTTCAGACAAAACTGCACATCTCCATCAGCCTACACGAGACTGTTGTTTGATGACTGGTTTGGAAAATCCTGGCCTCACTCTTCACATAATGCCAATACCTCAATGACTACAGATTAATAACTACATTTAAGAAAGCCTGTTCTGGAAAAAAATGCTGTGCTTTAACAACGTCAATCTCCTTCCTGATGGGGAGCAAGTTGGCCAAGTTAACAATAGTTTATGTGATTCTACTTGGCTAGCCAAGCATCTGAAGAAGAAACAGGCAGATGAAACACCTCTACATGGTGTTTACTAAAGGTGTTAATTTGAAATTTACAGACTCGCAGAACTGCTTTTGTTAGACCTTTAAGATCACCAAGTCCAACCATCAATCCAAACACTACCAGGACTACTGCTGAACAACATCCCTTAGCACCACGTCTACATGGCTTTTATTTAGCTCCAGGGATGGGGATTTAACCATTTCCCTGAGCAGTCTGGGCCAGGCCCTGACAACCCTTTCAGTAAGGAAAGTTTTTCTAATGTCCAACCTAAACTTCCCTTGGTGCAATCTGGGATAATTTCCTCTTGTTCTATCACTTGTTCCTTGGGAGAAGAGACTGATACTCAGCTCACTTCAACTTCCTTTCAAGGAGTTGTAGAGAGCCAGAAGGTCTCCCCTGAGCCTCCTTTTCCCCAGGCTGCACAAGCCCAGTTCCCTCAGCTGCTCCTCAGTTACAAATGTTAGTTTCATGGTAATTTCTGGAAATGCCCAACAGCCAAATACACAGGTATACTTAACATGTCTGACCACAAACATACTTCTCCTTTCCAAAAGTGCTCCGGGACAGAAACTTCCTCTCCACACCTCTTCTTAGTTGGCCTTTACATGCCAACACTAATTCCTCAATGATGTCAAAAACTAAAAAGACATCTTCTGAAACCGTATTTCAGGATCTGTACATGGTGGAACTGTTCTATCCTAGTAACAGGAGAAGATCAGAGCCTTACATAGAGAAACAGGCATCTAAGTCCTACTTTTTACATTCTGAAAACAAAATGGCACACTTCCAAAGGGTGTGGCTACCAAGGTGGACCTTCAGGCTAGTGTTTTTCCCCGTAACACTCTCCGTCTGACCAAGCAACACCAAATTTGTTGGCTTCCATGGAAGCGAGATGTGCTTTGTGAATTCATCACGTACCTGCTGCATCCAACAAGCAACATAGCTGCTGGAGCATCAGACAAAGTGATCCCGTTGTGGCTACCCACAGCAAGCACCTTGTGACACTCCAGTAAGCTGTCTCTGTCAACACAGTCACGCTTGATGGCTTCTTCAACAGGGGATGGAAGATTAGTAGGGGTTACCAACTTGTGAATTTGTTATTGATTAGGTCACTAGATTGCTATAAATAGAGGTGAGGCTCTGCTCACCCAGGATGATAGCGAAACTGTCAGCTCGAAAACTCTTGACAACCTACAGTCACGCTACAGCCCGGCCAAACAGACTGAAAGGCACCACAGACATGAGAACAAAGGCACCAAGAAGCACCGTGGCAAGCAGGCTGGGCACTCTGGGTCCAATTACACCGATGGCTGAAAGATTCACTCTAAAATGAATGGGGCCTTTTTACAGGAGTCATGGAGAAACCCATTATCTTCACGTGCTGCACTCACCCACAGGTAACACAACTGCCTGTGCCTTAGAAAGAGAGGGGAAGAGACACAAGGAGAGCTTTAGAACAAAAACCATAATTACAGTTTCTTCTACTTGTGCATCAAGATGCGATTTTTTGGAGCTGGTAAAGATCTGGGGAAGTGCCTAGGCAACTAAATCACCTCAGAACATGACTCAGATGCATTAGGTTTAAGAGTTCACTGATCTTCTCCTACGTTTTGCACTAATTTGAGCGGAATTTTCCTAAACCACCGTAAGATTGTGGAAAATCGCTTTCACTGACGACGCACTGCTCACCCCAGGAGAAGAAAAAAAAAACAACCTAGCTTTGGAGCTTTTAGCTCTGCTTTAATAGAGAATTCGGAAGTGTTGCAGAGCTGTAAAGCCACTCGGCCTGTCTCCTGCGCACAGCGAGGACACAGGTGTCACCTCTCCAGCACCGCTAACGAGCCACACACCGGCCGCTGCTTCGCTTCAGGTGCCGTCACACAAGTGCAATTAGCGCACTCATTAGCCTGGCTGCTTTGCACACCTTGATGAACAACCCCGCTGCCCCTCGCACAGCCCCGGGTTCGCTCTAGGGCGAGGGCTGCTCCCTCACACCCTGGGGCCAGGGCCCGGCCCCGGATCTGGCTCCCATCGGCGGGCACGCGGCTACTGCCGAGCTCGGCGTCGTTCCCCGCGGCTAAGGGCGGCACCTCCCGCCGCGGGGAAGACGAACCGAAGCTGCTCTCCGCGGGCACCGCGCTACCGGCGGTAACAAAGCCAAAGAAGGCGTCGGGAAGAGAAACCCGAGCCGAGCCGCGGGAGAGAGGAAGGGAACAGAAGCTGCAGCCCACGAACTCCCGCGGGTACGAGGGCAAACACTGGCCGCCGGGCAGCCCCTCACCTCCCTGGGAAGCGGCTCCTCAGTGGCACTGCGAGCTCCCACCCCGGCCCCCGGGGCACGGCCCGCCCGAGGCGCCGGCGGGATCGCGCCACGCCGCCGGCCGGCGGAGGAGAGGCGGCGGCCGTACCTGGCTGCTGCTCTCGGCCGGCAGGTTCCTCAGCAGGATCTTGCGCCTGTTGCTCAGCTCCCGGCGGGTGCTCGCCAATCGCTTCGCCACCTCCTCGGGGTCCAGCGGCGGCAGCGGCTGCCGAGCCCCCCGCGGTCGCTCCGCGGGCAGCTCGGCTCCGCGCTCGGCTGCTGCCGCCATCTTGCAGAGCGCCCGGGCGAGCGGGGGGGAGCCGCGGCGGTGGGCGGGCAGGCGGCGGGGAAGCCGCGGGGCACGGCACGGCGGGGCCCGGGGAACCACGCCAGGCGCCGTCGCGCTGCCCGCCCCCGGCCCGCCCCGAACGCCCTCTCGCTGGCCCTTGCCGGGGAGGATGAAGGCTGCGGAAGCGGTACGCTGCGGAACCTCTTGAGAGAGCAGCGGGCTCGGCCTCCTCTCCCAGCCTCACAGAGGCTCCCCGGCCCGGCGCCGCACAAAGGGGAACGAATCCAAGAGGAGAAGGACGGCGGAGGGGAGCGGAGGAAACTGGAGCGGAGATGGGTGGTGCCTGTAACGGCCTCTGTCTGCGAACCGCCCGGGGGGTGTGGGGCTCACGGGGGGTCACAAGGACAATTTCATGCCCCCAGGAACGTGTTTCCAGGCAGGGATTAGGGAAGCGCTTGAGCACTCCTGCCACTCACGCCCTTTCCCCAAAGTCACTTCGCAGAGGCATTTAGAGTAGAAAACACCTCTGAAGTCATTGAGTCCAACCACTAAACCATGTCCCTCAGCACCACATATACACTGGCTCCAAACCCCTCCAGAGACTCCACTACTGCCCTGGGTGCCTGGTCCAGTGCTTGACAACCCTTCGGGGGAAGAAACTGTTCCTCAAGTCCAACATAAACCTCCCCTGGTAAAACTTGAGGCCCACCTCCTCTTGTCCTATCACTTGTTACTTGGGAGACCAATCCCCCACACACACCTGGATCCAACCTCCTTTTAGGAGTTGTAGAGAGCAATGAGACCCTTCACCAGCTTTGTTGCCCTTCTTGGGACATTTGAGGGGCTGACGCAGGTCCATTTTGGAGTGAGTAGCCTCAAACTGAACCAAGTACTCAAGGTGTGGCATCACCAGTGCCAGTACAGGACAATCACATCCTGCTCCTGCTGGCCGCACTATTGCTGATCCAGGCCAGGATGCTGGTGGCCTTGGCCGCCTGGGCACACCCTGGCTCATACCCAGCCAGTTTCCAGCCACTCTTCCCCAAGTCTGCAGCTTTGTGTGGGGTCCTTCTGACTGAGTGCAGGACCCAGCACTAGGCCTTTGTTGAACCACATCCCATTGGCTTCAGCCCAGCGATCAAAGCCTACTTACCCTCAATGTTTTGACACCTTCCGTAGGCATATATCCATCTGGAGAGCCTGAAATGCTGAGTGACAACAAAAGTGAAGCCACATCCTGAATGAACCCAAGCGCTCCACCAGCGGTTAGCAGCCACTATGCCCCAAGGTGAGCTCATTCTAATTTGATTCTTCATCAGGAACACGCCAATGGGTACACCACCACCTGAGTGCTGTGCTTGTGACAAAAGTCATCCGCCATGAAATGGGGGACAGGCAGGCATAGGGCTCCCAAGTGTCACGCCAAGGAAAGGTCTGTGGCATATTGGTAGAAGAAAAGTGAGTCACTATAAAAGAAATCTTCCCTTCTGTGGAGGCTTTGACTGTAAAAACGTTTTTCACCCTGATGCTCAGCACTTCCTTTTAAAAAAAAAATAGGTCATTCTCCTGGAAAATTCATTTCTCCTTAGCATAGTTACTTGCAATGTCATTTACAGCAGAGTTAAATTTAGCTCTTAATGTGGTCATCGGTGCTATAAATGAATGAAGAATCATTTTAAATATTTGTATCCATTTTAGACGTGAGGCTGACCACAAAGAACAGGCAAAAGGGAATCCAAACCTGACAAACAGTCTGAAAAGGGAAACTGCAAAGATGCTTTGATTTGAATTGGGTAGATGTGACTAAGTTTTTATCAAGAAAATCTAGTTCTGGGTGATAATTCTTGACTGGATTTAAAGGGCACTTTAGAGACAGGATTAGCAGCTACTGAAAACATCCCACAGCAAGTAACAACAGTGTTTGTAGAAACTGCTTTAGTCCAAATCCAAGATAGAAGGTGAAGACTACAAAGACTCTTGGACTTCATTACTTCTGAAATTATTTTCTACAAGAAAGATGAGGAAGGATGTTTCACAAAGGCTTGTAGTGATAGGATGAGGAGGAATGGATTGAAGCTGGAAGAGGGGAGATCGAGACTGGAGATTAGGAAGAAGTTCTTTACAGTGAGGGTGGTGAGACACTGGCACAGGTTGCCCAGGGAGGTTGTGGATGCCCCCTCCCTGGAGGTGTTCAAGGCCAGGTTGGATGAGACCTTGAACGACCTAGTTTAGTGGAAGATGTCCCTGCCTATGGCAGGAAGGGTGGAACTAGATGATCTTTAAGGTCCTTTCCAACCTAAACCATTCTGTAGAATCACAGAATCATAGAATGGTTTAGGTTGGAAGGGACCTCAAGGATCATCCAGCTCCAACCCCCTGC
>WAAF01013154.1:134599-160450 GCA_013400475.1 Tricholaema leucomelas | reverse complement strand
CAGCCCTCTGATCATCTTCGTGGCTCTCCTCTGGACCCGCTCCAGCAGTTCCATGTCCTTCTTGTATTGGGGGCTCCAGAACTGCACACAGTACTCCAGGTGGGGTCTGACGAGAGCAGAGTAAAGGGGGAGAATGTGAAATTAATTTTAAAACTACGGAGCCAACAATACCAAAGTACTTTTTGTTCTTTTTGCTGCAGCCTGCTGTAGCTGAAGGGTTGGACTGGATGATCTCCATAGGTCCCTCCCAACACCCACTGTGCTGGGATCAAGTGATTCCACACTTCTATCAATGCATTAGACAGGCACTTCTCTCATTTGACAAGTCCATCTTCTGCTCTCAGGAATTCTCCCATTTCACCATGCAATTTCTGTTAGGAGTATCAAACCTCCAGTCTTGGTAGCACAGGTTACTGCCCTCTGGGCTGATTTTGGCCAGTGCTCCTTCATCCCGGCCAGTACAGCCCTCAGATGTAGCCTCCAGAACTGCTGCCTGCCTTGTGACAGTGAAAATAAATGGTGTAAGCCTAAACAGCCATAGAAAAAACAGAGCATTGGGAACCCTCTCACAGATCTTTCTGCTACTGCTTCTATAGACTGGGAAGGACCCGGGAAGCTGCTGCGATGGTGCAGTGCAGGATGAAATGCAAATGGTAACAGTCTCCACCCAGCTATGATAAAAAAAAAAACAGCAAGCCAATGCAGGTATGGATTTCCCTTTTCCTTATGGAATTCCATCTTGTTGTTTACAGCCCATGCCATACGCAAACATCGTGTGTATACATTTGAGTATACTGTTACTCACTCGATGTTGCTTTCAAAACAGAGCCCTAAGTGTTTATGTTTTGTGCTCTAAACAGCCCTCAGTTTGCCTACTGCACTTTCCTTCTGTTTCAAAACTTCCACAAGAGCAAAAAAAGCACCACCAAAGAAACAGATCTGCAAGTGGTAACTTTGCTTGCACTGCTGACTGGATGCTATTATACAGATAAGCCACTTTGCAGTAATTTAATTTAGTTCAACAAATTCCTTGCTAATTAAGAGTAACGTGCCCTGCTGCTTTTGTAGCTGCTGCTTTTGTAGCGCTTCTAAGCTGAAGACTAATTTCCTCATGCTTCTGTGTCTCTGAATACCAGCCATGCATGTTTGTTTCATTTCTATCGGGCAAGAGCATTAAACCACAGTTGTGTCACATTGTTCTTGAACTTAAGGAGAGTCTCAGGTGTAACTATCTGCATTCAAAAGTACAAATAAGTTCAGATCTGTGCAGATAAAAGCCAGGTGCTCCTCACCTGGAGTACTGCACCCAGCTCTGGAGCCCTCAGCACAGGAAGAACATGCATTTGATAGAGTGGGTGCAGAGGAGGCCAGGAAGATATTCACAGGGCTGGAGCACCTCTGCTTTGAGCACAGGCTGAGGTGTTCAGCCTGGGGAAGAAAAGCCTCTGGGGAGACCTAATAGCAACCTTACAGTACCTGAAAGGGGCTACAAGAAGGCTGCAGAGTGACTCTTTACAAAGGCCTGGAGTGATAGGACCAAGGACAAGAGTTTGAAATTACAGGAGATTTAGACTGGATGTTTGGAACAAGTTCTGCACCACAAGGCTGGTAGAACACTGCAACAGGTTACTCAGGGAGGCAGTTGAGGCCCCATCCCTGGAAATATTCAAGGTCAGGCTTGACAAGGCTCTGAGCAGCCTGATCTAGTGGGGGACATCCCTGCTGACTGCAGGGGCAGTTGGACTGGATGACCTTTGGAGGTCCCTCCCAACCCAAACCATTCATGATTCTATTTAGGACCTCTAAAGACTCATCTGAGGGTCGCAGGTCTATGAGAGACTAGAAATCTATCAGTGAGCTCTTTAAACAAGTGATTTCTTTTATGAAAGCAAAATCCAAACACTTCTTAAACCACGTGACTGGTGTTTCCTGCAGTAAGGGCGTGGAAGCCATCAGTTGCTGCCAATTCCAAGCTTCCATAAAAATCCCTGATCGCTAGCACTGCTTCATGTGAGCAAAGTGCAAACAACACCACCCTCTCCAGTCTTTATTGTGCCCACTGTTCCCAGCTCCAGTTGCACATTGCATTAGGAAACTGAAATGTGGTAACCAAAAGGTGTGGATTCAATTGCCCACAGCAGTAACTATTTCAGTGATGATTACCTAGACGCTAAGTCCTTTAACTCACAGATGTGTATTGCCTCCAAAACATACCAGAGGAGACAAAAGAAGTTCTTTTCAACACTTTTCTAACAAATTTGAATGAATTCTCAGGGTAAAATTCCACACTGCTGTAAGAGTAGGGATCATTGAGAGACAAACAGAATTTCCTATCAAATTACCAGCCCAGAAGAGCACAGTGAGCAACTGATACCTTCAGTATCCTGAAGAAACAAACACTGTAACCTCTCTCTGCAGCTACCTCGCAGTCTCAGGATTCCCTTGCTCTGCTGGACTGCAATTCACTCGTTAACCATTAAAACAACTCGACATGTCTAGACTGAAATGTTGTTGAGACAGGTATTGTGACATGGCAGGCCCAGCTAACTGCTAAACTCGTTTTAATCCCAAAGATATATTGCACTTAAGAACAGCAGCAATATAGGATCAGAGTTCAGGTCTATCAAATCCCCTCCCAGCAATGCCCATCATGTTGAAGAGATGCCAGATGGGCAACAGATTGCTTCAGAGGCCACCACAGCCACATTGTGCCATTCAGAGCTGCGTTGCCAATAAATGGTTATTTTCACTTGGCAGAAGCCTTACTTGTGCTGACACATACACTGGAGTAGAATCATTCAATTGTTTAGGCTGCTAAAAGATCTTTAACACCATCAAGCCCAACTGTTAATCCAGAAGTGTCAGGTCACTCCTAAACCATAGAATCTTAGAATCATTAAGATTGGAAAATACCTCTAATATCCTCAAGTCCAACTATCAATCCAGCATCGGCATGCCTGTTAGAGCATATCCCTCAGGACCACATCTATGCAGATTTTAAATCCCTCCAAGGATGGTATTTCAAGCCTGGGTAGCTTGGTCCCCTGACAACCCTTTTGGGGAAGAAATTGTTCCTCCTGTCCAGCCTAAATCTCTCCCGGTGCAACTTGAGGCCATGTCCTCTTGGCCCTTCGCTTGTTGCTTGGGAGAAGAGACCAACCCCTACCCGGCTCCAGCCTGCTTTCAGAGAGTTGTAGAGAGCCAGGTCTCCTCCCAGCTTCTTTTTCTCCAGGATAAACGACCTCAGCTCCCTCACCTGCTCCTCACAAGACTTGTGCTCTAGACCCTTCACCAGCTTCACTGCTTTTCTTTGGACACACTCCAGCACCTCAACGTCCTTCTTGGAGTGAGCAAATCATGTCAAGTACTGCTTTGTGTGCCCCAAAACAGGACGTTTCTTACCTCCTGAGATGTTTTTCCACACAGGCAGAAAATGCTTTGCCCACAGCTGAACTCTTTAAGTGGAGCTTGACAGCTATGAAACTTGGTGTGACACTGCTCCTGAGTGTGTTAGGAATGATGGATTAGCTCCCTAACAGACTGCTTAGCACCTTCTCCTCCTTTCCATCCTGTGACACCGTGGTTTGCAAATTAACAGTACAAAGATAAAAGAAGCAAGAACTGTAACTTATAAAGTGAGGAACTGTCATTGCACTGAAAGGTAATGTAACCCAGAGTCAGCTTCCAATTTAGTAATAACTTCTTGGCACAAAGTACCATTTTGGCAATTTTAGTATTAAAAAATATTAAACTATGCCTTGAGTTTTCCAGCAAAAGCAGGCACAGCCCCACATTCCGACACAGAGTATTTTTATTGGCTGAGCTATTAATGTGCTGCAAGTTGTAGTTTCAAATCACAGAATCCCAGCATGGTGGGTGTTGGAAGTGACCTCTGGAGATCATCCAGTCCAACCATTCTGCTAAAGCAGGGTCACCCAGAGCAGCTTGCTTGGATCACAGTGTCCAGCTGGGTTTGGAATCTCTCCAGAGAAGACGATTCCACAACCTCTCTGGACATCCTGCTTCAGGGCTCCAGCACCCTCATACTGAAGAAGTTTCTCCTGCTGTTCAGATGGAACCTCCTAATTTCCAGTATGTGCCCTTTGCCACTTGTCCTGTCTCTGGACACCACTGAGTCTAGCTCCATCCTCTTGCCCCCTACAGGTCCTTTAGCTCTTGTTGAGCACTGATCAGATTCCCTCTCAGACCACTCTTCTACAGGCTCAACAGACCCAGGCTTCTCAGCTTTTTCTCCTTACAGAGATGCTTCTAGCCCCTCAGCATCTTTGTAGTCTCCATTGGACTTTCTCCAGTAGTTCCCTGTTTCTCTCGAACTGAGGAGCCCAGAATCTGGCCAAGTACCTCCAGTTGTGGTCTGACTAGGGCAGAGTAGAAGGGGAGGAGAACCAATCTTGACCTGCTGGTGACATTAATACACCCCAGGAGACCACTGACTTTCTTGGCTCAAAGAGCACGCTGCTGTCTCACGCGGCTGAGAAGGCCAAACTGTTCTGCCTCAGATTCTCTGTTTTCTAGGAACTGGACACTGACACTGACTTGCTCACTGAACTACCTCTTGGTTCAAAGCAGCCTCAAACCCTGATTCCTCCTCCTTTAGATCCTCTGCATTCTGCCACTGTGATGTGCCTTACGACCAGAGGAATGGCAGCCCTGCCATGGGAACAGGTTGTTCAGCCTTGAGAAGGGAAGGCTCAGGGGAGACCTTATTACCATAGACCAGTACATAAAGGGTGGCTACTGAGAAGCTGGAGACTGTTTTTACAAGGAACCCCATGGAAAAGACAAGGGATGAGTAGGACAAGCTACTGCTGGGGAGATTCCCACTGGATTCCAGAAGAAACTCCAGGGAAGTCCTAGAGGTGATTGACTGACTGGCTGGTAGACTGGGAGTGAACAGGCATCATACAGCAATCTGTTTTGAGATGATCAGTTGGGGATTTATCCCTGCCTGCACAAGATCCAGTTGGAAGCATAATATTTTATCCCTAAAATCACTGTAACTCCTTATATATGGAAAACAGGCCTAAAGGTTGAATACAAGCTCAGCCTTCCCAATGTCTTCTTGAAAAACTGATCAGCTTTTAAAATGTTTTGCCACTCAGTTATTAAAAGGTCCCCATGGAATCACACAGAACCACATAATGGTCTGGGTTGGAAGGGACCTCTGAAGGTCATCCAGTCCAACCCTCTCTGCAGTCAGCAGGGACATCCTCAACTAGATCAGATTGCCCAGGGCCCTGTTGAGTCTCACCTTCTCCAGGGATGGGGCCAAAACCACCTCCCTGGGCAACTTGTTCCAGTGTTCCACTACCCTCATGGTGCAGAACTTGTTCCTAACATCTAATCTAAATCAGCTGTGCTCTAGTTTGAGGCCATTGCTCTTGTCCTGTCACTGCAGGTCTTTGTTAACAGCCTCTCTGCAGCCTTCTTGTAGGCTCCATTCAGGTACTGGAGGGTTGCTATTAGGGCTCCCTTATGCCTTCTCTTCTCCAGGCTGAACATCCCCAGCTCCCTCAGCCTGTCCTCATAGCAGAGGTGCTCTAACCCTCTGGTCATTTTCATGGCCCTCCTCTGGATCTGCTCCATCAGGTCCATGCCCTTCCTGTGTTGTGGGCTCCAGAGCTGGACGCAGTACTCCAGATGAGGTCTCACCAGAGCAAAGTGGCAGAAACTGTCAGAGACCAGGATCTTTAGCTACAGACACAAGGAAGTGTCTGACATTGACCTGTTCATTCTGTTTCCATGAGGAAAAGAACCCATCCCCTTCCTGTCCTCCAGCTTCTGTTGCTGAGGTTACAGCAGTAACAGATTCTGACTTCCTCACACAGATGTCCTTGCTTAAGCTGCAATGAAAATAAACACACCTAAAGAGGTGGTTGTTCTGATTTTGCAGGAATTACATCATGCCCTTTAATTACTTAACCAATTGCTTGGGATTATGACAGGAGAATTGATATAGGGAGCAAATTAACTGCTGAAGTATCAGGAGGTTGGAAATCTGAGAATAAGTCTATTTAAAATCATTTGACCAAGCCCCCAGTTTCCTGCAGGTCCCACTGCCAACCTTACTCAGAGAGTCTATCCCGTTTAATTACATCTGGGTGTACCAGAAGAGCTTTAGAGAAATCCCTCACTGCTGACCAACACTGGAAATACCTGGCAGTCTGAGAATCCAAGGCTGGCACTTTGAAGCAAGGCTGGTCCTGAGGAGATACCTTCTCACTCTCTACGGCTCCCTGAAAGGCAGTTGGAACCAGCAGGGTGCTGGTCTCTTCTCCCAGGGAACAACTAATAGAACAAGAGGAAATGGCCTTTAAGTTGCACCAGGGCAGATTTAGGTCGGACACTGAAAGAAACTTCTTCATTGAAAGGGTTCCCAAACACAGGAACAGGCTGCCCAAGGAGGTGGGTGAAGCCCCTTCTCTGGAGATGTTTAAGAGGCAGAGATGTGGTGCTGAGGGACGTGGTTTAGCAGCAGCCTTAGCAGAGTTAACAGAATGGTTGGACTTGGTGACTCCGAAGGTCTTTTCCAAGCAAAGCAATTCTAGGGTTCAGCTGCTGGGTGGGTGCCTGGGTTTAAAGAGGAGAGACTGCTACTTTGGGAAGAACTTCGCTGAGGGATGGCCCCACTTCTTTCTGCACATTTCCCCATGCAGACACTGCTGGTAGGAAGTGCTGACTGGACAACCTGGGCGGCTGTTCTCTTTATCCCCAAACCTTTATCTGTTGCACTCGCACCCTGACACTTCACTGTCAGGTGGAGGGTAGGGTAGAAATGTTCCTATGCTATGCTTCTGGGCCAAGTTTCCCTTCCTTGCTGTTCCTGGTTTTGCTCCCTTAGTGGCAGTAACAGTGGAGAGCACTTGTTCAGGCACTGCTCCAGAAGCTGGCGTGGTTTTGCTGCTGTCAGCTATAAAAATGTAGAATAAACCAGAACAAAAACTGTTACTGCTAGCTGCAGCCTCTGAGAGCACCATCTACTGCTGCCCCTAAGGAAACCAGTCTAGGGAGAAAACTGAGCAATGTTCTTCCCACAGCATTTATACAAGGCTACTGTGATTCATTGGTGAGCTGAAACTTCCAGAACTTAAAAATGTCCTGTCTCTGCCATCAAATTTGTGCTGCCCTTCTGCTGAGGGCCAGCACTTTGCCAACTGGTATTAACTGCCACTTTCTGATGGGCACAACAGTGAAAGCCTAGATTAAACCAAGCAGATCTGATTATTTGAAGGAAACTCTTCTGTATTTCAGACAATTATTTTCCTTGAATATATTATTAAATCAACTACTTACTGAAAATCTCACTGGAGGTTTGCAGAGGTAAGGCAGAAATTGTGAGAGTTCAGCCTGGAAACAGGAAGTGTAGAGGGTTAACCCTCCAGGGGGAGTAACCGTGACCCTGACCCTAGGTGGTCTTGACCCCTCCCCAGGGGTAGGTCTGAACACTACCAGGTGATGGTTAGCCCCCTCCCCCTTCCTGTCTAAAGATCCATAAAAGCAGAGGGACTTCCTGTTTCTCTCCCTCTCTCTCTGTGCTCTCTGCTTACCAGCATCACCATCCTGTTCCTGGTTCTCTTTATTTTACCACGTGGCCATCACCCACAAGGTGGCCAAAAGCCATCACCATCGAAATCTGGTTGTATTTACACATTTTGCATTTGTTTTCCCTTCCCTATACCTTTGTAACTTCTCTACTTCAGATACCTTTTCAATTTATCATTAAACTTTTTCTTTTTAACTTCCAAGTAGAGTGAGATTCATTTATTTGGGTGTGCTTACCTTTTACTCTCACTACATCAAATTCCTTTCTTTTGGGAAAGAAGGGGGAAGAGGGAAGGGCACTCTATAAATATATTGTTATTTGGTTCTATCAACTTTATTTGCGTCTCTGTGAATTTAAATTCGAATCAAGACAGGAAGGCTCTGGGAAGACCTTAGAGCAGCCTTCCAGTACCCACAAGAAAGCTGGGGATGGGCTTTCTACAAGGGCTTGTAAAGATAGGATATAGGGGGATGGATTGAAGCTGGAGAAGATTTAGGCTGGATGTTAGGAAGAAATTATTTCCAGTGTGGTGAGACACTGGAACAGGTTGCCCAGGGAGGTTGTGGATGCCCTCTATCTGGAGGTGTTCAAGGCCAGGTTGGATGAGGCCTTGAGCAACCTGGTCTAGTGGAAGGTGTCCCTGCCCATGGCAGGGGGTTGTACTTAGAGGGTCTTTAAGGTCCCTTCCAATCCAAACCATTCTATGAATCTGTGAAGTGATTAAGCTTTTGCCTGGAAGGCAGCAGGCAGGGAGGAAGTGCAGTGTTCTAGTGCAGGCTGCCACGAAGAGCCAGGAACTCACCTGGAAATTTTTCACACACGGTGTCAGATACACTCTGCCAGTTTCTGCCAGCCCAGGCTCCTTGGAGTTCCCAGGCAGAGGACCTGCAGACCCCAAGCTCAAAAAGCACAGTCCAAAGTGAGTGGCATCAAGGCAGAACTGGCAGCGTCTCCACGTCTGTGCTGGCAAACACACCAGTTAAGTCTGGCACTCTGCTAACAAGGCAGGGGTTGGAGGACTTTACTTTTGGACTTGAGTGTCCACATTCCACTGTAGCCTTGGCTTCAGAAATGCAAGTCCTTCTGGGCCAAGGTCCTTCTGTGACTCAGTTCAGAGCACATAAAGCAGAGAAAATAATTAGCTATCCTCAGGCAGAAGCACTACAAAGCAGCAATATGAAATCCTCTATGGCACTGGCATTGCTTGTTCATGGTTAGGGTCCACGACAAAGACAGAGACTGCACAGCTAAGCAGCCCTCCAGTTTGTGAATTCACTGCTGTAGGAATTAATATTCCAAACATCACTGAAAGCCTTGTGCAGGCTCCTTTGAAAATCCCAGCCATAGCTGGGATTCTCTTTGAAAAACAAATGGAGCAGGGAGCTAGGAGCTGCAAACACTGCAAATTAATCTTTGCACTTGGGAATACCTGTGCTCTCTTAGCTTGGTCCAGCACTTCTACATCCTCATTTCCCCCCCTTTTCTGTATTTGCTGCCAGCTCACTACCATAAATTGTACTCTGACAAATAGACTTTTTATCCTCAACATCATTTCTGGGTCACTTTCCAGAACAAAGCCTTTGAAAGCTCCAGACCTCATTTTTGACCAGTTATAGTCACAACTACTGCTGCACATGGGAACATCTCATCTATCTTCTCTCCCCTTGCCAAGGGCAAAGGTAAAGATAACATTTCATGGCTTAAGTGGCCTCATAAAATGTTGTGGGCAAGTTGTAACAGACTACTTCCCAAATTGTAATTTTTATCAGGGCAATAGTGTAAACAAGTGAAAAAAAATCATCTAGATTCATTTTCAAGCAGTGTGTTCTCAGCATGGCAACAGCTTCTCTCTCTGGGCAGGCCACCTAGGTTCCTTGGGTAGAGAACCTGCTGGTTACAGACAGGAAACATCCGTACCCTTCATACCACTTTCAGTCGTTAAGCACTGAGTTGGTTCATTGTTAGTCAGCACAAACCAAAGGTAGAACTCAGAAAACCTACAGGAAATTACAGAATCCCAGAATCCCAGCATAGTGGGGCTTGGAAGGGACCCCTGGAGATCATCCAGTCCAACTCCCCTGCTATAGCAGGGGCACCCACAGCAGTTTGCCCAGCATCACAATTGCCAGGAGAGTTTGGAAACCCTCCAGACAAGGAGGCTTCACAACCTCTCTGCCTGCTCCAGGGCTCCAGCATCCTCACATCAAAGAGATTTCTCTTCCTGATCAGATGGAATCTCCTGGTTCCAGTTTGTGCCCATTGCGCCCCTTGTCCTGTGGCTGGGAACCAGCAAGAAGAGTCTGACCTCATCTTCTTGTCCTCCCTCCAAAAGGTCCCTTAACTCTTGCTGAGCCTCTCAGGCTGCTCTTCTTCAGGCTCAACAGCCCCAAGTCTCTCAGCCTTTGTTTCTCACAGAGATGCTCCAGGGCCCTCAGTATCTTTGTAGGCTCCACTGGATTCTCTCCAATACTTCTCTGTCTCTTGAGCTGGGGAGCTGAGAACTGGACCCAGCAGTCCAGCTGTGGCCTCCCTAGGGCAGAGTAGTGGGGAAGGAGAAAGTCCTTTGACCTGCTTAATACAGCTAAACTTCAAATATGAGGCAAGTGGAAAATGAAAGGCCATAAAGTTTCCTAGTTACTGGTAAAGAGCATACAGGGTTTGAGTCTAGCTGCCCATTTTATGATGTTGCTCCTCAGTCAACACAGTAAAAGAATATCAGAAAGGTAAGACTGCGGCAGCAACTTGGGCAATAAAAAAGGAAGAGCTATTAGAAACAGTGATTACATCTGTTATCAGGGTTTGGTTTAAATGAGCAGCACTATCTTTACCATCATGACATTTACTCCTGACGGGCCGAAGTTAGCCATCAGCATTTGAATTTGTGACCTGGCACACCTCTAGATTCTTATTCCTTAACTCTAAGCCAGAGTTTTGGTTCTTCTCATTGCTTCAAGTACAATCATAGAATTGTTTCAGTTGGAAAAACCCTCCAACATTGCATCCAACCATCGACCTAACACCACCATGGCCATCAGACCATGTTCTCAAGTGCCATGTCCACACACTTCTAGAACACCTCCAGGGATGGTGACTCCACCTCCCTGAGCAGCCTGTTCCCAAGCCTGACCACTCTTGCAGGAAAAGAATTTTTTCCTAACATTCAACCTAAACCTTCCCTAGCACAATTTCAAGCCATTTCCTTTCATTCTATCACCTCATAATAGGAAGAAGAGATCCGACCTCACTCCAACCTCCTTTCACATAGTTTTAGAGAGCCAGAAGATCTCCTCTCAGGATCCTTTTCTGCAGGCTGAACAACTGTAGTTCCCTCAGCTGCTCCTCACCAGACCTATTCTTCAGACCCTTTGCCAGCTTTGTTGCCTTTCTCTGGACTCACTTCAGACCCTCAACGTCCTTCTTTGAGCAAGGAGCCCAAAACTAAATCTAGTATTTGAGGTGTGGCCTCTCCAGTGCCCAATACAGGGGCAATCACTTCCCTGCTACTGCTGGCCACAGTATTGCTGATAGAAGCCAGGATGCAGGTGGCCTTAGCCACTTGGGCACACACACTGGCTCATGTGCAGCCAGCTGTTAAACAGCATCCCCAGGTCTTTTTCCACCAGGCAACTTTCAAGCCACTCTGCCCTCAGTCTGGAGCATTCATGAGGTTGTTGTGACTCAAGTGCAGCACTCAGCACTTGGCTTTGTTACACCTCATACAACTGAACTCAGCCCATCCATCCAGCCTGACCACATCTCTTTGCAGAGCCTCCGGTGGATCAACATTCCTGCCCAATTTAGTTTCAGCTGCAAGCTCACTGGGGGTGCACTCAATTCCCTCCTCCAGATAATTCATAAAGATGTTAAAGAGAAGTGGCCCCAATATTGATCCCTGAGGAACATCACTAGTGACTGGCTAAGGTTGTCCAGCCCTTCATCATGCACAGTGAGTTCCACCTAGCCAGTTCTCCACAGAGCTCTACGTTATATACAGTTTATTTCACTAGAGATTGGATTTTTATACATAGTATAAAGGGGTATCCTGATATCACACATATTTTACCGTACTGCTTCAAACTCACTTTTGTACAGAATACAGCATTAAGTACCATATTAATTAAAACAAGTCATTTTTTCCTTTGTTTTTAAAAACAAACCCTACATACAAATGGATGTTTGTCATACCCACAGTGCAAGAAGGGTTTTCATATCGTTGTAATCACCAAAAAAAACCAAAACCAAACCAAAACCCCAAACCTGAATCTAAAATCCAACACTGTGACTGAAAACTAATTTGTAATCATGATGTGGTAGACAGGTTGGTTAGTCTTGGGTGGAATTCCCAAAGCCATGTTAACTTCCAGACAAACACCAGCAGCAGCTTAGAATTACGACTTCCAGAAGCTCTCTTCCACAGTAACCCCAGGTTTACAGAGCCCTGGTTTATCCCTGTGTCTGACCATGAGAGCGTCCGAAGGAAACAGAAGAATGGCCTGGATTTCACCTGGAATCATCTGCTAGCTAAGGCTAAATAAATTCCTGATTACTTCCACACAGAAAACCTTGAAGGATGATCGAAGTGGTAAAGATGGGAGAGGTTGAAGGGCTGAATTCTCAGGATTTTAGTAAGGGAGCACAGGCTTTCCCCTTTGCAAGAGGAAGAAAATCCTGTCCTTTAAATCAGGTTGTGGTATTTACAGAAAACCACTGTGGCAAAGAAAGCCTTCAGAATGTAAACATGGCAGGAATGGTTTCTTCATTTTCCCTTTTGCAGAGCAGGGCAGTGGATGAAGCTCAGCTAATAAGAAACAGATGTCTTCCTCGGAAGAACCACTTCACCAGCACAGAATACATTGTAGTAGCTGTTGAGAATCACTAACATGTTTTCTCCCCTCCCTCCCCAAAGTTCTGAGTTCAATAAATAGTAGAAAAATAATCCTTTACTTAAAAATCTGGAGATGCATTGTCCCAGGTTGCACACAGCAATCGTGGGAGCAGAGAACTTTCTACGTGCAGAACAAACCACAGAGAAGCCAGCAGCCTTTCCCCCCCTCCCCGCCTCCATCTGGCACTTTTTGAGTCTTCCGCTGCACAGATTTCTGCTCTTCCAGTTAAGGAAACCAAATCGTCTCTGGCTCTTTCAAGCTCGCTCTCCTCCTGGCTCAGCGTACGAGGGCCGCCAAAGCTTCAGCTGCTGTGTAAACTTGCGTCCCTCTTTCTGGAGGTCTAACGTGCCTCCTGCTCCGTTTCACTCCATGTTATGGCAGGTCCATCCATCAAGGACGCTTCCCTTCCATCTCAGAGCCAACCTTACCTTTCTAGAAATGGAAGGCTTTTGGTGCCTAACAGTTTGCTCAGGAAGTCAGCTATGTCATTCCTGGTGGGAAGCGCCATACCAAAGCTGCCTGTTGCTGCACAGATCATTGTTCACAAGTTAGGTTTCTCTTCTCCTTGTCCATTAGCACTCTGCATCCACAGTGTGTACCGTGACTGCAGCCTGTAAGTGGTGGCTGTGGTGAAGGGTTGGGTGGTGCAACCGGTAGTGGTGAAACTTGTGACTCAGCAGGGCAGCAGTCTGAGGTGGGGTGTCCAGGTCCAGGTCTTCATCGTGGTTGCCAACATCAACGCCGGCTGACAAGGGATCGTTATTGCAAGGAGGGTTTTCACTGTCTTCCTGAGGACTCATGGTGCTGTAGCCTGGAAGAGAAATCAGATTCACAGGTTGCATCGGGTTCAAGGGACCCTCAAAGGCCATCTTGTCCAGCATCCCTGCAGTCAGCAGTGACACCTTCTCCAACTAGATCAGATTGTCCAGGGCCACATCAAGTCTGATCCTGAATGTCTCACAGAATGAGGCCTCAATCACATGCCTGGATAACCTGTTTCAGTACCTCACCACTCTCAATGTGAAGAGCTTCCTCCTGACATCCAACTTGACTTCACCCCACTCCAGTTTCAAATCACTGCCCCTTGTCCTATTGCTACAAACCCTTCTAAACAGTCCCTCCCCAGCCTTCCTGTAGGTCCCCTTCAGATACTGAGGCTGTTTCCTTCTTGGTTCTTCCCTGGGAGAAGAGACTAGCCCCCAGCTGGCTCCAACCTCCATTCAGCAAGTTGTAGAGAGCCAGAAGGTCTTCTTTCAGCCTCCTCTTCTCCAGTTCCCTCGACTGCTCCTCACAAGACCCCAAAAGTTCTTTCCAAGGTAGGATGGCCAGCTCTTGGATCTGGAAGCAGCAACACTTCATCACATCCTCTTGTGAATCACAGTGCTGTATTTTTCCAAGGAAGAGGGCACTTTTTACCTGTGAAGGTCTATTTGCAAAGCCCAAGTACATGTTTTCAGTGCTGGTGACTATCAGGTCTATGAAGGCAAACAGTACTGATGCTTCCAGCCAAGCACACACACAGACTGCAATTAACTCGAGGCTCTCCTTTGGCTAAACTGTCTGCTACTGGAGTCTGAGAAGTCAAAACCCCAGATCAGCTGTCTCTATGAGTAATGAGACATTGCATTCACTGGGATATCCTAAGGAAGTTATGTCACCAGAAAGCCATCCAATCGATGCAAGAGAAGATGGTGCTTTCCCAGTGAGGAAGCTGCCCCTAACAGGTCTCATGGAGATTTTCTATCCCTTTCTTTTGAAGCAAGTGCTAAAATACTGACTGAGGTTTGGGTTTACCACTCTAACCAGCTGTTACTACTCAAAACCAGTCTGCAGTACAAACAAAACTACCTCAGCAGTTGCAAATGCAAACCCACAAAAGCTGAAATGAGAAAGATTTGCTTTAATTAGACAACTAATCCTCCTCTGAAAGCTTTAGCTAAGAGCTGCAAAACTATTGGAGCTTCTGAGCATTTCATCCAGGTTTTCAGCTTGAGACACCCAAAAGAAGCATGTGAAAAATAGCAGCACCCAAAGCTGGTTCTCATTTCCCATGGTTAGCTGCTGGCATAGAGGAATTGTGGAAGAGGACTGGGCAGCCCTTGGGAGAAGATGGAATTACAGAAACTAAAAATAGAAGCTCCAGTTTCAGAAGTAGGGAACCAGTTACCCTGCTAACCCTGGCATGCTGACCAGAGAGATGGGAAAGATTCATCAGGGCTACAAGAAATGGAGCAAAGGGAGCTTTAGTCTAGCAAATCTGTCTCAGCACAGGTAATCTGGCCCCAAATCCAGGGTAATTCCTTCTGGAGCAAGATTGTCCCCGAGACATCTGCTCACCCCTGTTCCAAGGCTTTGGCCTTCAGATTTCCTGTCCCTCAGCAATTCCCTCAGTGCAATCGCTGCCTTACTACTTGAGCAGCTCTGCTGTAACAGCACCCAGCCACTAGAGCACCCAGCCTGAGCTGACATCCTGATTGCCTTGTCCAACCCTCCTCCTAATTGCTATTAAGCCTGTGCATGACTTTGCAGCATTACACCCTCCCAACAGCTTCTGGGGTTTAAGAAGACTTAGTCTCAGGGCTTGAGGGTATGTGGCAACCAAGTATGGACAGACACCCTTCACTGCTACACATGGACACAGGTAATGTTGATTGGTATTCCTTTAAAGTTGATGTAAAGTGTCCTCTGGGGTGATGGTATGGACTGAAGGTGCCACAGAAAGGGTCAGGAGGCATCTCACACTCTATCAGTGCTGGCTGGTAGCTGTTAGAATATGAGCCAGAGTGACAGAGTGAGCCCACGTGACAAGAATCCAACAGCATCCTGGCCTGGATCAGCAATACTTTGGCCAGCAGGACCAGGGAAGCAATTGTCCCTCTGTACCCCAGTGCAGTACTGGTGATGCACCTTGAGTTCTGGGTTCAGTTCTCACTCAAAAAAGGACACTGAAGTGCTAGAGCAGGTCCAGAAAAGGGCAATAAAGCTGGTGACGGATCTGGAGAACAGGTCTGGTGAGGAGCAGCTGAGGGAACTGGGCTTGTCCAGCCTGGAGAAAAGGAGGCCAAAGGGAGACCTTCTGGCTCTCTACTACTCCCTGAAACAAGGTTGGGGCAAGCCTGGTGTTGGTCTCCTCTCCCAAGGAACAAGCACTAGGACAAGTGGCAATGGCCTCAAGTTGCACAAGGGAAGGTTTATGTTGGACATGAGGAACAATTTCTCCCCCAGCAGGGTTGTCAAGGCTTGGCCCATGCTGCTCAGGGCAGTGGCGGAGTCCGCATCCTTGGAGGGGTTTCAAAGCGGTGCTGAAGGGCATGGTTTAATGGTGACCTGGCAGTGCCAGATTACCAGTTGGACTCAATCATCTTAAAGGTCTCTTCCTCCCAACCAGGATCAGTCTATAGTTCAGTGATTCTGTTGGTCTGGATTGTGGTCACCCACCGAAGCTGACAGAACCCATATCAAAGGGGAGCAGCATAGCACTGAGCTGCTGCTCTGCTATCACCCTGACAAAACTGGCTCCTTACCGGACAGTATCATCTGCCCAAGGGTGTCAAAACTACTCTGTTGTGAAGCAGTAAGGAGCAAAGGTTTTTGGTTTGGTTTTGTCAGTCTTGTCCCCAACATGACAGACACCTGAAGTGCAGTGAGCACAATCATTAACCCTGGGCCAGAGCAGTGACCGAAGGTCTCACCGTGGTCGCTCTCTGTCCCCGATCGTCCCCAGTAGCGGCGTCTGCGCTCAGGGCTGTGGGCATGCCGCTCTATCACCGCTGCTATGAAACGAGTGTTGCTGACTGCAGAGAGAAAGAAACACAACTGGTTTGCAACAGTGCTGGATTAGCTCTGTGGGACAAATCAGGTACAGGGCAACAATCTTCCTGCAAACTATTTCTTCTCCAATACCACTTATTTCAAGGCAACTGCCCAATGACAGAGGAGTCAATAGATGGTGTTTAAATGTGGAACAGATCAGGATCCAGTTGAATTCATTCACCTCACCTGCCTAGATCAACAGAAGTTAGGGATTTGCTGTGTCAGTGCTGCAGAACCTGCCGCAGCACTGAAAGTCAACTCAAAATGAAGCTAGAAAGGACTTGGAGAAGCAGTAGATGCAAGCCATGAAACTCAGATGCACTTAGTTTGCAGTCTTTGAGCACTGACGGTTTCAAATCTTGGGTATCGTTTGAGTCGTCTTAGTGAGGGCCTAGAGACACGAATCTGGTCTGACTCTGAAGCTTTCCCAGATTTCAGGTGCTCATCTGACAGCACTCTAAGTGCCATTTTAAATGCTACAGAAGTGCAAACATCCTAGCTCAACCCAAATAAGATTCACTGACGTATTTTGTTGACCACACGTGTCAGATGTGGCCTCTGCTTTCCAAGGCTGAACAACAGCAGGAGTTTTCCACATCTTGTACTGTGACAAGTGCAAGTTTTAAGTTGATTTGAGCTATTTCTGGAAGCAGTCATGATGGGAAGGGTATAATGAATGACCTCTTTCCACACATAAATCGAGATTAGTAATGGCGTCATTTTTTAGCGTGAGATTAAAGGTGCACCAAAGGTGTAACTGGAAGTTCCAGCTTAAGTTAAACCACTCATTTTCTACTGCTCATCGGCACAGGGCTTCCTCTCATAATTCTATTAGAAAAAGAAATGGCTGGTTTAAAGCTAAGATTTTTTTTACAGCAAAATGATTTGGTACTTACTGATTCCCCTGTCTTCATGGCTGTCATCGTCTCTCTCGTCCCTATCATTTTCCAGGTTTGACATACGCACTGACATTTCTACACACCATTACAAACAGAAAAATGCAACTGTTAAAGAGAAAAATCATGGAGCAGCTTACTAATGGCTGTCAGTCTGGGAATGGAGAGGCTGTCCGGGCTTGCTGTGCTCCTTCTCCAAGAGAGCACAGCAAGCTGAGAATAGCAGGAAAGTGATGCACCTGCCCTCTCCTGGGAGGAACAGGCTTTAGGGTTTTCAATCAACTCACTTCCTTCCAAATGGAGTTGGGGTATAATCAAATATTGAGCTAATTAGCCCTGAGCACACTTCTCTATATCTTTCTACCAAAATCCTTTCCTCCAGACACAGTTTTGTCTCTCAGGCTTCAGTGGTCTCATCAATCTGTGTACAGATACGCCATGACAAGGTCCAGAAAGCCGTGAAGCTGGGCTAATTGGTTTAGCTCTAGAAAGAGCCTAACTTCAGCTTCCTGACAAGTACTGCAGATTACAACCTTTTGGGCAGACTCTCCTTGAGCAGCAGTAGGTCTGGCTGCACCCAGGAGAGGGCAGCAAGACACAAGCATCCTGAATAGGATCTGACCTTCCTAAGGGTTCAGCAAAAAGGATATAAAATGCTGTGAGGCATCCCAACGAAACCAAGAGAAGAGGTTTTGGATTTATTTTGATTTGGTTTTGTCTTTTGGTTGTTGTTTTGATTTTTGTTTTGTTGCTATGTTTGGGTTTTTTGAATCCCCCTCCTACTATTTCTCTCCCAAGAGTTCTTAGCTCACCCTGAGCAGCCAGAGGTGACATATGCTGGTGACTCCTCCGATGTATCTGATGACGATAGGCATATACGGCCAGGACAAGCACCATAATGCAGCCCATGATGCCTCCAGCCACTGGGCCAACTGGTGCGCTTTTGATCATGTTCAGAGTGATGACCTCATCTCCTAAAGCAGAGGGGACAAAACAGAGGAGAAAAAAAAAATCCATAAATGCTCTGCAGGAAGGTTTAAATCAACATCTCTGAGGACAGGAGATGCTCTTGAGTGCTTTCAAGGTGCTTCAGTGTGCAAACTTTAAAGAGGAGAATAAACTTGGAGAGAGTCCATGCTAAGGACAGGAATGTGTAGCCTGATGCTATTTCTTTAGTGCTTGGTCACTTTTGCTAATTTACCAGTAGCATGAGAGGCAAAAGTAATGTGAACCATGTTCTGACATGGAAAGAGAGGGCTGCTGAAGACAAGCAGCTCCATGCAGCACCTGCGCTGCACTGGTGGACTTACCGATTGCTCCCATGTCATCCACGTACGGGCTCTTTGCTCCCACAATGCCACCAAAGCACTCCTTCTGAGGGGCACAATAAGATTTATCTAGATGGGTTTTTCCATCACTGTCCACCATGCACCACTCACAGTCCAACACACCAAAGCAATCTCTGAAAATTCAAACCAAAGGAGGTGATATTTACTTTCAAGGTCAGCACTTCTCATTTCGCTCAGTCTGGTTTACAATCACGAGACAGAGGAAGGCCAAAGATCAACATAAGCCCTCACAGAAGTAATGTTTGGACACAAAAGCTCCTCCTTCTAATGCTCAAGTGCTACACAGAAAGTTACACAGAGAAGCTGCACCTTCAGCATGAATCTTCCCAGTCTGCTTTGGTTTTTCCCCTAAGCATACGCAAGGAGGGAACTTTCTACTTGTAACTCCTCCACTAGTTCTTACTCTTCCTTCGATGAGACATTTCTCAGTGCAGTGGACTCTGACTACAGTCCCAACCTTTTTCTGCAGTCCTTTGGAAGATGGAAGAAAGGATTTGTAAAGTCTGGTTGGAGCAGTTCCCTGCAGACTGCTCGTGACTGAAAAAAGGCAAGCCTCAAGTTTCTCCATGCAATGCCAGAAGCAGAACAGAGAAGCAGAAAACTAGAAGCTGACAAGCAACTACCATCCCTAAAGCCACCACCACTGATGTCCTGCCTGCTTTTTGTGAACATTTCAGTCCACACATTCCTCCAGAAGCCAAACACAACAGCACTACCCATTGTGCTAGGAAGAAGAACTCATGGTCCTTTCAACAGCAAATCTTCCACTTAAGAGAATGACAGAATTAGTCTGGTTGGAAAAGACCTTATAAGATCATCAAACCCAACCATTAACCCAGCACTGCCAGTTCACGGCTAAACAATGTCCCTCAACAAACCTACACAGCTTTTCAATCCCTCCAGGGATGTGGACTCCTGGTCCAAGGCTTGACAACCCTTTTGGGGAAGAAATTGTTCTTCATGTGCAACCAAAACCTCCCCTGGTGCAACTTGAGGCTGTTTCCTCATGTTCTATCACTTGTTCCTTGGGAAAACAGACTGATCCTCACTATGCTACCGCCTCCTCAGTCCTCAGAGTCACAGCGTGTGACAAGAGAGCCATGGTGTTATGTGACTCCAACTGGAACAGGTCTCCTGTTTCTGCACTGCAGCATGATGTCATCACTGGTGTGTGATACAGGATGTGAGGACCTAAAAGTATCTAAGTAGCTAAAAATCTAAGAGAATGGCATCACACTTCTGCTTTCTTCTCTTTTTTTCTTTAGAACATGTCCTGAAGAGCTGTTTTCCCTTAATTATTTACAGAGAATCTATTCTGAGAGGGTCACTTTACCCGCTCTCTGTCCTCTGGTTGCACTGAGTGTTGATACACTGTGGCAGAGCGTCCTGTAGGCTCGGGTCAATGGCTGTGAAGGACATTGGCTCCTGATGAACTTCACAGCTTGGGTTCCTGTATTGGAGCAAAAAAGGAAAGACCTGCATTAAAAAAGCAGTCAAACCACAAACAGTGAAAACAACAACTGCTGCAGCAGATCCAGAGCAGGCCATGAAGATGATTAGAGGGCTGGAGCACCTCTTTTATGCGGACAGACTGAGAGAGTTGGGGTTGTTCAGCCTGGAGAAGAGAAGGCTCTGGGGAGACCTTAGAGCAGCCTTCCAATACTTAAAGGGAACCTACACAAAAGCTGGAGAGGGACTGTTTACAAGGGCTTGTAATTATAGGGAGAGAGGAAACAGACTGAAGCTCGAGGGGGGGAGATTTAGACTGGAGATGAGGAAGAAATTCTTTCCAGTGAGGGTAGTGAGACACTGGAACTGGGTGCCCAGGAAGGTTGTGGATGCCCCTTCCCTGGAGGTGTTCAAGGCCAGGTTGGATGAGGCCTTGAGCACCCTGATTTAGTGGAAGGTGTCCCTGCCTATGGCAGGGGGGTTGGACTAGATGATCTTGAAGGTCCTTTCCAGCCCAAGCCAGGCTGTGAGTCCATGGCTCTCACCTGCTCTCGGCGTTGGTGAGGTTGCCGGTGCATTCGTTCACCTCCAGAGGGCACTCGCAGGGACACTCACATTCGTTTTGCTCCATTCTGCAGGGGCAGAAGACGCACAGAAAAACGCATCAGATGTTGCACCACGACTTTAACCTCACGGTGCAGCTCTGTTCATCACAGAGAAGGCTCTGCAGCAACCCTTCTCCTTCCCCCAGGAGCACAAGGATTGCTGTATTCTGCACTAGGACTGAGGACAATGGAGCCTCTCTGGCCTGTTATGCACACCTCTAAGTGTCAAAAGCAGATAACTGATGCAGGGATGTTCTTATCACTAGAACAAACATGTAATGGTGCTCGTGTGGGGAAAATCTGCAAGCACTAGGATCTCCTCAATGAAAAACTTCATCAATCCACATAAAACTGTCGGTCTTGTGCCAGAAAATAGGGCATGATCCACAGCAACTGCCCCTAAGAAACAAGCTCTGTCAGTCTTTATCTACCCAGTCATGTCAAGAACAAAATATTCTGTGTTTTCAGCCAGTATGGCAAAGGATTAAGTTTGTTCAAGGTTCTGCACCTAGGCTGGGCAATCCTCATCATCAACTGTGGCTGGTGGATGAAGGGCTGGAAAGCAGCCCTGTGAAGGACTTGAAGTGCTGGTGGGCGAGAAGCTGGAGATGAACCAGCACAGAGCCAGACCTAGAGTGATGTCCAGCAGTGTGGGCAGCAGCGGGAGAGAGGGGATTCTGCCTGTTTGCATTCCTGCCCTGGGGATGGTAAGACACTGTCCCAAGTTGCTCAGAGAGGTGAGAGATGCCACATCCTTGGAACCATTCCAGGTCAGGTTGTTTGGGGCTTTGAGCGGCACCCTGCTCTAGCTGCAGATGTCCCTGCTGACTGCAGGAGGGGTTGGACTGGATAACCTTGAGAGGTCACTTCCAGCTCCAACCAGTCTGTGATTCCATGATATGCCAAGTCACTCTGCCTCTTACAAATAGCACAAGGAAAATATTTTCTTTTCACTTTGGTTTTCCACTGCATCTTTTCGTTTCATTTCATGTGTTTTGACAGACCTTGAATCATAGAACCACAGAACGGTTAGGGGTGGAAGGGACCCTAAAGATCATCTAGTTCCAACCCCCCTGTCATAGGCAAGGACACCTCTCACTGGAACAGACTGCTCAAGGCCTCATCCAGCCCAGTCTTAGACATTTCCAGGGATGAGGCACCCACAACTTCTCTGGACACGTTTCACTGTCCAAATCAAGAAAGAGGGAAAAGTAAATGCCTGGAGCAGTCTGTTCATGTCCCCATCTGCTGCTCACCTGTGGCAGTTGAGGCAGAGCCTGTCAACCATGCTGCAAGCACAGAAGGCGAGCGAGTCGCAGGTCTCATTGACAATGCCCACAAAGGCGTTGGTGCCCGGGATCCTCGTCAGCCGGTACTTGGAGCAGTGACTGCCGTGCACAAGGTTTGTCAGATCCCCCTAGGGAAGAACAGCTTGTGTCAGCAGTGCAGCAAGAAACCACTTTCTAAGGAGCTGAAGACTGCACCTTCCAAGCAAGCCTTACAGAGATGAGAGATGTGAGAGTGCTGCCTTCACACATAAAATTGCCCATCAGCCTGTTGAGTTGTGCTTCCAAGCTGCTCCTGGATGGAAAGACTTGGCTAAAGACAGAAAAGGACACGCTTAGTTTGCCAACACTGTGAGATGGCAGCAGCCTCAAGCCCAATATCCTACTGACGGCAGGTTGCTTCTCTCATGAGGACAGGGATTGCTGAGTCTGGAGAAGAAAGGCTCTGGGGAGACCTTCTAGCAGACTTCCGGTATTTGAAGTGGGCTACAGGAGAGTTGGACTCTGAACAAAGGCATGGAATGACAGGAAAAGGGGTGATGGCTTTAAACTGGAAGAAGGTGGATTTAGATTAGACATTAGAAGTAAATTCTTCCCCATGAGGGTGATGAGACACTGGAACAGGTTACCCAGAGAAGTTATGGAGGCTCCAAGCCTGGAAGTGTTCAAAACTAGGCCGCATGCGGCCTTGAGGAAGCTGGTATAGTAGGAGGTGTCCCTGCCCATGGCAGGGGAGTTGGAACTAGACGGTCTTTAAGGTCCCTTCCAACCTAAATCATTCAGTGATCTCACTCCTTTGCATCTCTCACTGGCCCATCCCCACCTCACCAACCATCAGAGACCCACAAAAAGGCTCCGCCCTGATGGGCAGCCACCATCACAACTTGTTGAAACCTCCCTATCACATGAAGAAAGAGCCCACAGGCCTGTACAGCTGTGATCTATTAGGTAGGCGGCCTCTTTCCCCATTCCTATTTGCATGCCACAGTCTGAACTTTTTGCTCTGTCCTACACAATTTCCTTCACAATAAGACACCTTTTGGCTTGTATTTCAAGCGTGAGGAAAATGTTTAAGCCTATCTGACACAATTGCCAAGTGTTTTTGACGCTTATTCCTTTCTCCTCCCACTAATAACTGAAAAGTATTATTTAAAGAGCAGCTTCTGCCACAGAGCTTTAACATCTTCTGGATAATTCTGCAGTGATCCTGCAAGGGTGAATCTGTGGTGCTGTTGTCAGCATTCACAGCACTGTGAGAGACAACAGCTCCTGGCTTAGAGCTCTCAGCATGGTAGAGCCCAAGAGGAAGCACACACACAACCCACGGAGATGGAAGAACATTCAGCTCTCCAAAGCCTACAGCCTGACAGTGACACTCTGTGGTCCACTGTAACTCCGCTCCAGGATGGTGGAGTCCCCATCCTTGGAGAATTTAAAAAGCTGTGGAGTTGTGGTGCTGAGGGACTTGGTTTAGCGGTGACCTGGCAGTGCTGGGTTAATGGTTGGACTTGATGATCTTGAAGATCTCTTCCAACCGAAACCACTCTATGACTCTACAAATTACACCAGTAAATTCATTCATGTGGACATCTACCAAAAATTAGAGACCTTTACTACATCTGTCATAAGACAGACCTGGAAAGCAGGGGTCAGGGCAGAGGCTTCAAAGCAAAAAAAAATTCACGTAAGAGCACTGCTCTTATCTTCTTGATGCTGGGTGAGACTTTGCAGGCATCAGCCACAGCTGGCCAGCAATCACATCCATAACTCCGTGCATGTCAACTGACTGCTCATGTGAGCACAGTTTGTGCAGTCCAGATCACTGATTCTGTGTTTGGAGAGGCTGAATGGAGGCCAATCCACACAGAAGGCTGGCTTCCAGCCTCCTCTGCTGATCATGGCAAGGACTTGAGTTTCCACCAAAAGAAACCCAACCCAACCCAAGTACATCCAAAGCAAAATAAAACAGAAAACCAGGCTTACCACTAAGCTGGTATTAAACTTATAAAACCGCTGAACTGTTCTGTCACTGAAGCTGTTGCAGAGGTTTTTCTTGACAAAATTGGGGTGGTTCAGAATGTCATTTGCTACCAGAGGCTCCTAGGTAGAAAAAAACAGAATTTTATGCCTTTGAGATCAGACAGAAATAGCAGGTTCTCTACAGTCCTTACAGAAACCAGAGAAGGTAGAAAGAAAGCAGGAAAAAAGGAGCCAGACCTTGTGTGTAATGTGCTGTTGCTCCACTGGTGCATGTCCTTTGGGATCGATAAGGGTGGGGTGTGCCACAAGGTAGCCTCTGTCTTCCATGATAAAGCACCTGTACACAACAAACAAGAGGAGAGGGCTTCCATTAGACCTCACTGGAATAACAGAGTTGCAGAATGGTTTTGGTTGGAAAATATTTTTAAGATCATCCAGTCCAACTGTTCTCTAGCAGGTCTGGTGCTAAACCATGTCCCTCAGCACCACATCTCTGCCTCTTTTTAACACCTCCAGGGATGGGGATTCGACCACCCCTCTGAGGAACCTGTTCCAGTGTTTTGAGAGCCCAGCCAGTGAATAATTTTCTTCCAATGCCCGACCTAAACCTGGTGCAACTTGAGGCCATTTCCTCTCATCCTATCACTTGTTCCTTGGGAAAAGAGACCAACCCCCACCTGGCTTCACCCTCCTTTCAGGGAGTTGTAGAGAGACGGAAGGTCTCCCCTCAGCCTCATTTTCTCCGGGCTGAACAAGCCCAGGTCTCTCAGCTGATCCTCACAAGAGTTTTTCTCCAGACCCTTCATCAGCTTCCTTGCCTTTCTCTGGACCTGCCCCAGACCCATAATGTCCTTCTTGGTCTGGGGTGCCCAAAAGAGAACCCACTACTCAAGGTGTGGCCTCAGCAGTGCCGAGTACAGGGGCACAATCACTTCCCAGGCTCTAGTGAAACACGGGGAAGCAAAAGATCATCTTCAGTCTGCAGGTAGAGGCAGGATTTTTAAAGGCTTCCATTTCTTATGCTAACAGAGTCGTTAAAGAAATCCACAGCAGAATGTCTCGACAGAATCTATAGGGTATTTCCCTGGAGCTTTCACATCTGTTACTGGTAAAGCAAGCCTGGACCATCAAGGACTTGAAAGTGGAACTGATTAGAAACAGAAAGGAAAACTGCTCAGTGCCTTGTCTCGTCTGATCGGGGAAGATCCAGAAATAAAAGCAGCCTAATGAACTTGGAAAGCTCTAACAGCTTATTAATCTCCCATGTTCCTAATTAAACAGAGATTTCACACTCTCCTTTAATGACCTCCCGCTTTAGAATTCAATTTGAACGGGGAGATAAATCACTCCCGTTCCATTCTCTGCCTTCCCAACCTTTCCTCTCCCCTTTTCAGCTCTTGCCATCAGTTTCCCAGGGAAATGATGTGGGATCTGTGGCCTCATCCAGAAACCAGCTTTAATCCTTCATGCTTTGGGCATCTCCCGTTTCCATAGCCGCAGACAGGGGCGCTGGGGAAGGCGGAGGAGCCAGCGGCACCGCCACAGCCTGCACCGAGATCAAGAGGCGCGGTAGCCGCAGAAGGGAGATGGGAAGAGGTTAATGCGGCCACTCAGCGCTCCCGAAGAGCTCAGCGGGGTCCCCCCTGCACAGCGGGGCTTCGGCTGGGCCCCGCAGCTGCCGCCTGCCCCGGCCTCTTGCCTGGGGCCAGCGGATACTCGGGGCAGCTTTTAAGTCTGTGATTCCCATGGCAGCCTGCTCCGGAAAGCTTCCCCACCTCGGCTCACCGAGGGAGACGGCAGAGAGATTTAAAGCAATCGGCACAGAATAGATGCGACTGTACACGTCAGGGTCAGGCAAACTGGTGGCTGGGGTTTGTTCAACTGCCCCAAACTGAAATTCAGGCTGTGATGCTGCACCATCTCTGTTTCCGGAGAGATGTTAGAGGAGACAGGAATGATCGCCCCAGAACGACTGCAGAGAGAAAATGAACCAGAGAACCAAAAAAAAAAAAAAAAAAAAAAA